>JANJGK010002805.1:65000-107500 GCA_039081455.1 Macrobrachium rosenbergii | reverse complement strand
AAAAATGGTGTCAATGTAAACTACCAAATTGGAATCCCCACTAAACAAAAATTATTACACTATAAAATGCATTCTTCGCTGCGCTCTCTCTCTCCAAAGTAGTCTTACGAATATTCTTCTTTGGAACTTCATATTTCCAGTAATCAGTCAACTTTCAAAACACATTTCCACGAAACTCCTTTCATTCTTATTTCCTTACGGGAGTCCATAACTACCAAAGATCTCGCATCCTTTCTCTCACCTAATTTTACATTCAGATCACCTGCATATCCACCATTTCAAATTTTTCAATACCTAGTATGTATGTATATATATATATATATATATATATATATATATATATATATATATATATATATATATATATATATATATATCTAATGTGTGTGGGGGGTTAAAGAACGTAGGTATGTATGTATGTATGTATGTGTGTGCTTGTGTGTATGTATGTATATATATATATATATATATATATATATATATATATATATATTATATATATATATATATATATATATATATATGTGTGTGTGTGTGTGTGTGTGTGTGTGTGTGTACAGTATGTATATACATATATACACAGTCATAATATATATGGAGAGAGAAGGAGCCTGGGAAAAAAAAACAGATTACACATATTCTTGGCATAGAGCAAGGGAAAGCTCTGAGGAATAAAAATGGGCAATCATTTATTCCAAACATTTTTTCCCTGAAACTTGGAAAGGGCCATTTGCATCTTCAGGGGGAGAGACGTTTTGATGACTTACATCTCCAGAAAGTTTGTAAATCCGATGTTTTCTGTTCATTCCCTCGATGCATTTCAGCGATCTCTATACCCGTTACATTTTCACGCATCTCCACTGAATCCTTTCTCTTTCCCCAACAGGAAGGAATGAAGGAAGAGTCCTTTCTGTGACTGTGAACTTGGAATCCTTGGAATTTCTTTGCGACAGGAAACTCCATCTCTTAATATTCATCCCTTGCAGCTTGGGTCCCTTAAATCTTCCAAGACTGGGATTCGTCGTTCGGGATAAGGCTTTTCATCAAGTCTCCTGATGTCTGGTTTCCCTATCATTCGAAATAATTATGACTGTCATATTATCTTTAGCAACACAGCGTGATGTCAAAAGTGTGAGCAACAGATTGCCAGCAAACACGCATTATTTCACAAAATAAAATGTCGTTACCTGAACTTTAAGATCCCACTAAGTACTTCACAAACGTAACATTTATAATTTTATCTATTTATCTATTAATTTATTCATTCATTAACTTATCCTTTTCGTTCCAAAAACTGATCTCTTCTCTCTGCATTTCCTCTTACCTTCTGTTACTTCTTTCAAATGAACACCATATTCTTTCGAAACTTGAATTTCAAGTCAGTGGCCCCTATAGGCTTGTTCCATATGAACGGGGTTCATCTTCTGAGTAATAATAATAATAATAATAATAATAATAATAATAATAATAATAATAATAATAATAATAATAATAATTGCATACTTGTAGTATTATACAACAAACTTCGAAACCAGTTTCAATTCTTCCCACCTACGCTAAAGACAATGCCATTCTGACCTCGCTTTAGCTAAGAAAATGAATGACAAGTGGCACTAATTCATATACCAGCACAAAACAACATGCTTATTTTCAACGCGTCCAATCGGACATTGTTAAAGTATTTCCAATACTGATACTTTCGGGCTAATTAAGTTTACTGTTCACCAGGACATCTATGTCTTTCCGTGTTCCACTCTGCGCACTGTGGCAAATATTTTCCAGCGACTATTCGTCCATTTATTCTCAAAAAGGATAAATGTTTAGTTACTATTTTGCTTTTCTATATACAGCAATTTAGTTAGTAGCTCACTGTTTATAATTACCTGTTAATAGATCGCAATCTCTCTCTCTCTCTCTCTCTCTCTCTCTCTCTCTCACACACACACAAGGACAACATGCGACTGACCTTATTCCATCCCCTCATGAAATACCACATTTGTTTTTCAAAATAGGAAGGTAGTGACTCGCAAAACGATTCTATATCCAGTTTAAATATTATAATGACGGCAAAGAAACCGAGAGTAGTCTTTCGATAGTTATAACAGCCTGACATGTTGATCCAAAAGAACTGAAAGCTTTCGCAACAACAGGGAACAACGCCAAACCACCACGAGATCCTTGAGCAGAAACCCTACCAAACGGCTCATCTTCAAATCCGCGCTAACGGCGATGGCAGAAGCAAAGTCAGGATCAGTAATTTGCGTCACTGAGTAATTTCGAAGGTAGATTGCGCGGGGGAATGTTGTTGTTATCATTATTATTGCGAGCGCATCCATGCTGACCAAGACGAAAAAGCCATTATCTCGGTGATCAGTCTTACACTTGATAAAATGTCCTTATGTGAAGAGAAAGTGGATTTAGTCCGAAACTCATGAAAATAACAGTGAAACGAGTCCTTAAATAGACCAACATATAACGTACCAATTACAGACGTGACTGAGGCACTGACAAAAGAAAATAAAAAAAATCACCTTTTCAAAGCAATGACGGGTCTATTGTAAGATGAGGTCAAGATTTCACTAAAGACCCAGATGCACCAATGAGATACTTTAGAGAGATGTAAAGTAACAGAAACCATTCCCTATTTCAAAGAATCAGTAAAGTTTAGAACTGTTTTTCAATCACTGTCCTCAAAGGCTCGAATTAGCTGCTAGTCGTACGTACCAAAGCGAGGCGGGTATACATATGTGGAGGATAAAACAAATACATCAAGAATATTCTTAATGGTCAGTAATTATAGCTTGTCCGGAAATTAATGTAAGCACAGTAATAACAAAATAGATCATTTTGACCATTCTTGGTACCTGATTTTAATGACGCTGGAGACGGGTTCCTGTCGGCACGAGATCTACAACAATCGGTCCAACTGAGTGGGTCTCAACTGCAAGGACTACAGGGAACGAAGAGCAACTGTTCACGGGATGGTTTACAAGGCCACCATCAAGAAAGCGCTTGCACGAGAGAGAGAGAGAGAGAGAGAGAGAGAGAGAGAGAGAGAGAGAGAGAAAGAGAGAGAGAGAGAGAGATTATTTATTAATCACCTCGGAGAAACATTAAATCGTTGTCATAAGATGCATAACCTTTTTGTCTGACAACACAGGATTCTATTCCCAGCAATGCAGTTTCAGATTAGGAATCACGTCCTGCCTAGGGACGTTTTATTTTGCACCAAAAAGCCTAAGGCTACTTTACGCTTCAACGGCACTGTATCTTCTCTTGAAGTTGAGAATTAGCCTTGCTCCCAGTTCCTGTCCACTGGAAATAAAAAGGGGAGCCGTCCCAAAGACTCGTTTAATCGCCTTTGTGAGAAAAGTTAAATATATCTTAGTTTAACCAGACCACTGAGCTGATTAACAGCTCTCCTAGGGCTGGCCCGAAGGATTAGATTTATTTTACGTGGCTAAGAACCAACTGGTTACCTAGCAACGGGACCTACAGCTTATTGTGGAATCCGAACCACATTATAGCGAGAAATTAATTTCTATCACCAGACATAAATTCCTCTAATTCTTCATTGGCCGGTTGGAGAGTCGAACGCTGGGCCAACAGCGTGTAGCCGAGAGCTCTATCTACCCCACCAATGAAGAACTGCGCCTTTGTGAGAAGACCACAGTTTCCCGGCCTTAATTTCCTCTGGATATGTCCAGTTCCCCCGCGTGGTTTAAGGCGTTGTTTGTCCTCCCGAATGAAGTCTAGACGGAAAATTTTTTACGGACGTTGCTCTAGAATGTGTTTTATTAGCGAATGCTAGTTAGTAACTGACAGACACATATTTCATAAAGTGGTAATTAGCCAGACAATTTTTACTTACGTTGTTCCAGAAGGACAGTTTGTGACTCAGACAGACAACAAATAACAGAAAGGGCCTTTGTTGCTTTGGGGGAGGGATAACATCAGAAAGTGTGCCTGTACATGCAATGAGCTTGCAGGTGTTCTGGTGGCAACATGGTTGAAATAAAAAAAAAATCTCATGGAAAAACTATACATACACAAATACACACCCACAATTTTCTTTACCTAGTTTCGTAGGCCACCAGAACACTGTAATGTTATTTAACATGAGATGAAAACTCGCCAAAAATGGCGGTACCTGGGAACTTACACGGACAGCATATCACTCGTTGGTTTGCGCATGCGTCGGTGCGAAGGGACGTTATATTAAGTTGACGAAATGCAGTAAGAGCGGAGAGCCTTTGGTGATGCCTTTCAGACGCCGAATTTCTATTTAAGCCACCATTATTAGCTTTCCTGTATTCCAAGGAAAGTTATACTGTATACTCTGAGTAATTGTCTTGACTTCTGATCAAGAAATATTTTTATGCATAAATGAAACTACATTTGCTCCTGACTTTTGTAAAATTATTTAAATGACACCTACATATTAAAACGATTAAGGATTCAACACCTCAAAATCACCTTAATCACGTCTGAATAAAAATTGCAAGATACCAATGAGTTCAGTAATTAATGGGAAATATTAATGTTACGCTGTTTTTGAAGTCATTAACATCTGGACATGTAATTAGTGCCTTATTTCTTAAAAACGTTCTCCTGCACCGGATAATATAACCCTTTGCTAATTAGCATCCCTTGTTCATTATCACCGAAGTCGTTATGCTTTTGTCTCATGATAATGAGTTTCCTTTAGTTTAATAATTTCATTTTCATCAGTTCACTTCGTTTACGCCTGACAACTTTCACAGGAAAATTTATGAAGCGCAAATTGTATTTATTTGGTTCCTTTGCTCTCCTATTTTGTCAATTTTAGACTCGCACTTTATTTCGTATTTGTGTTTGATATTTATCAGGTGGAAAATCAATCATTTTTATATCCCTGGTTCTTTTTATATTTTGATAAATTTCTATATAATACCGGTAAATCGGCAAAGACGTCCTGAAATGGAGTGAAAACATAGTTCTATCGACCAGAAAGAGCCTTCATCAATTCATACCTTATTTAGCAATACTAACCGCTCTATTCTGTATTGACCTATGACATTTCGCTATTTGCTCACTAAGCTTTTTTCTTGTCCCTTAAGTACGCATTCTTTACGTCTAGAATTTAAGAATTAATTCGCTAATTTTGTTATTTTTTAATGAATTTTCTGTTTCAGAGGTCACTGTCATCCTGCTTGAGCATATTTCTTTCTCGTAAAAAGATTTGGAGGACGAGTAATTGAATGACTTTAAAAGACAAAAAAAAAAAAGTACCCTGATTCAAGGACGATCAATAATGTACTATTTAATCACAAACGAATGCTATTTTAACTCCCGTACTGAACCACCTAGCAATCATCACTGGGAAAACCTTTTCCTTGATAACCAGATGAACGCTCATTCTCCTCTATAAACTTGAATGTTATAAACTCGAATGTGATATCTCCCCCATACCTGTCGCGTGCACCAGGACGATTTACCTGACGTGATGGAATGGGGAATTGAGTGGGATGGAAGCGGCTAGCAGTTTATTCCCATCAATATTCTTGAACGATTAGTCTTTGACATCAACCTCATTTTCGGAAAGAGGATGACGATCTGTTCGTTGGCTGGGAGCCGTTCTCCCGATTAAATCAGGGGAAGGGTTCTTTGAGAAAGCCACATTTTTTGGTCAGGTATCAAGGCTCCCATGCAATCTGGCGTTTACGTGTCATCTGACATACTCTGATACTCCTAGGACAAAGAAGAGCCTAGTGATCAGCTGTGTGTGAATATGTTACAAAGAGAGAGAGAGAGAGAGAGAGAGAGAGAGAGAGAGAGAGAGAGAGAGAGAGAGAGAGAGAGAGAGAACATGTTAGATGTCGAAAAACCGCGTAAACTGGAAGCAATCGCTGCCTTTTGATTCTTGGTAACCGAGCAGGGTTAAATCATCTGACTATATTTGATTAACATCAAGAAATGAAGACTTTATTATTTTAAGGAGGAAAATTCCCTGTTAATTCTGGCATTACTTCTTATTTTGGCACCCTCCGACTCTCTCTCTCTCTCTCTCTATTAATCTATCTATTAATTTATTAATCTATTTTTTTCCTTTTATAATGGATGATCTCAACTGTTTGTATCTCCTTTTATCTTCTGTAACTTCTTTCAAATGGACACCAAATTCTTTGGAAGCTTGAACTGCAGTCAATGGCCCCTGTAGGCTTGTTCCATAGAACTGGAACAGCCATTATCCTTTTCCTCACAGTCATTATATTGAAATCACGTCTTCCAGTTTTGGGTCCCGGTCTTATAGCTCCAACACCCTTTAAAATATCGTTATAAAATTCACAGAATTATCAGAGATCCACTGAGACATTGTTAACTTATTCTTATCCAGCGAGACCAATTTAAGTAACTGTAGACAGAATCGACGTTCCCCGAGTTAATGGGGTGGAAATGTTTCCGGATTAACCTCGAAGGTCCCATCATCGGTCCTAACTTGAATTTTGTATTAGGGTTGGGGAGTTAGACGTCTCTCTCTCTCTCTCTCTCTTTCTCTCTCTCTCTCTCATTGGAAAATGACGTGTCAGTATGCACAGCTTAATGTTTCATAGTCTATGAAAAGAAGCGATAAAACTTTAGAAAGGGTGAACCTTTTCACTGTTATTAAAGATACAGTAAAAATCAAATACTAGATTTTAATTTCAGTACCTTTTTCCATTCGCATTAATCCTGATTATTGTATCATTTTGATTGAAAATGACCTCTGTCCAAGGAAGTGGAAGTCTGTCCTTTTTCTGTTTTAAATTTATCATTGAATTCTCCTCATGTTTGTCAACAGATAATATTGGGAGGGTGAATACTTCATTCAAGCTATGAATAATAGTAGAAAAGGGGACAAACTACCTGCAACATATAAAATGGTGAATGTTAAGAATGATTACACTGTAGTTAAAATTGCATGCAAAAATCATTTTAATCTGTTGGGAACCAGGCCTAAGCATTATAATGTAATATTGCTATTAGGACGTGTGTTGCCTGTTATAGATTTTCTAAAAAAATAAAGTAACAAGTTTTTTTTTTTACTTTCCAGACTCTGAAACCGAAGAGGATACAAATTCAATCAAAATGTCCATCTCTCTTCCGTAACTGAAATACGGAAACTTTTAGCTACTATAAAAATCATAATTTTTTTTAGAAGTCTTAAAGGCTTAACAGGGCGAACACTTCAACATGACCAGATCCAATTCCATTAATGTAAACTTTAAACCTCTCTCTAGGAAATCAACTTGTTCTCAAATATCTTACAAACGAAATGGAAAACCTATCCATGAATGCTAAACCTGTAATTGAATTTGCAATAATATTACACATCGCATGAACCGAAACAATTTCTCGAGAATGCGTAAAACTCAAGAGAGAAAGCAAGTTATAAATGCCAGAGTTATAACAAAGGCAAGCGAAAGGGTTATTGTGAAGAGCGAATTCCTGAACAAAGCGCAGGCGAGAAGAACCAGAGGTGAAAGTTGCAGGGTGGGCCGCTATAGCGGTTATGGCTCACAGGTGTGCACCTTGGTCATCATCAAAGGGCGGATACTTTGGAGTTTTCAGAGAAGTGATGAAACTTTAGTGCGGAAGAGAGAGAGAGAGAGAGAGAGAGAGAGAGAGAGAGAGAGAGAGAGAGAGAGAGAGAGAGAGAGAGAGAGAGAGAGAGAGAGAGCGTTTCTTTATCCCTATAACCTTGCGCGTCATTTGTACAATTGTTTTATTCCTTGACTGATGTTCTTATTCCATTAATGCCTTTAAGTTCGTACATTAATGTGTGTGTGTGTGTGTGTGTGTGTGTGTTGGTACGTTTATGTGTTTGTGTTTGTACATACGTGTGTCCGGGCATTGTAGATGAAATCTCTTCACTTACAGGCGTCACGGGTTCCATCCAAGAATTGGGGTGAATGAAATTAATTTTTTCGTCCATAGGGCACCAATAAATCATCAAAAACTACACCTCTGTCTCTGTGATTTCACGTGTGACATTTGATCACATCTCACAGATTAATTCCACTATATATTAGATTCTAAAGCATTTTCGTTCACCTTCATCCTGAAAGTTATTCTCATTTTTGATTGATGATGATGATGATGATAATTATTATTATTACCAGAAAGCCAAATTTTCAGGGGTTATAAACATTCTTTTTGGGTTAATATACTTTTTTTCTAGATTAAGATCCAACAATGCCCAAATTAACTGCCAAAACCCAGTGATTATTAGCTAATTAGACTAATGTCCTGTTTGGCATCCAGACATGATTAGTCTTGACAGGTCCCAGTGGCAATGGGGAATATCAAGTTGATGGCTTCTAAGGCCAAATGACGAGGGACATATAATATACGAATAAGGCTTGTGTCTGGTACATGAAAATCTGACCTTCTATCTAGAAAAAGAAAGCACAAATTAGTAAGATAATACAGAGACAAATATTTCTGTAGTGAATGATGGTTACATCCATCTAATCAAAACAGGAAATCGCACATAACCCATTACAAAATAAGGTTGAGTTACTTTCAGCTTGTTGAAACATGTATAACCATACGCTCAATTATATACGAATACGCTCAGCCACACATACTGTACACATTTACACACACACACACACACATTCTCTCTCTCTCTCTCTCTCTCTCTCTCTCTCTCTCTCTCTCTCTCTCTCTCTCTCTCTCTCTCTCTGTATATATATATATATATATCTCTCTCTGTATATATATATATATATATATATATATATAGAGAGAGAGAGAGAGAGAGAGAGAGAGAGAGAGAGAGAGAGAGAGAGAGAGAGAGAGAGAGAGAGAGAGAGAGAGAGAGAGAGAGTTCCGTTTAATCCTTACATAGCACGAGGCTAATTTTGTGCCCAAGATAATCCTGGGTCATACAGCAGCTTTATAAATAATTTGTTTCTAATCCAATTAATCTACTGTACCCTATTATTCATGCGAGCAGAGGATTTTGCACTTCCATTTTGCAATTTTTTTTTTTTTTTTGTGACCCATATTCCCGGGCGGTGAGAATTTACGTTATATAATTTTTTCACTTTTGTTCATAGAAGTCGACACCGATTAATTTGTGGTTAATATAATGTCTAAAGTTCTTTTGTATTAAAAAAAAAAACAATTAACACTAGCGTTGTCGCCGAGTACGCTTGAAAGTTTATTCGGTTTTACTTGCAATGCGCAATTCAAATGTTGAATAATTCTGTAAAAATAAAGTGAGAGTGAAAATTAACGACCTGAACTTAATGATGCTTTTGGAGAATATTTAGTTTTATTGTCTTTTCTTAAACAACATGTAACAAACATTCAATAAATATTTTTATTTTGTAGCGTAGTCGTATGGTAGTTTGTTTATGGTTTCATGCAAATGTTTATCAACCCTTTTAAGAGGTGGTTCAGTTGTTTGGTTGTTGCTCAAAGGAATTGGTCGGATTCTTATTTGCTTTAACTCCTGTTCTTGCTTTTCCGGAGAAATCAGTTCTCGCCCGACTCCTGCGTGGGTCCTACTTTTTTTTTTTTTTCGTCCTCCGACCAAGGGTTCTGAGTTTAGGGGTAAGAATGATATTTATTTTTAGAGTGAAGTTTTCCCGATCTTTTGCCGATAGTTTTATGTGTATTGGATTTTGGGTACTGATTGTATTGAGTAATGATTATTACTGTTTGTTTGTTAAATGTATTATCAACGGGACCCTGTGTCTTTTAATAACCATCTTTTGCAGCAAATCCATACTAAGAATCAGCTAGGAAGCAGACCATATAAAAGTTACGTCGAACCGAGTTGGATTTGTTACAAACATTTTTGTATATAAGTATGCATTAGTTTACAATCGATACCAGTTCTGCATATAAATTTTCATTCACACAACCAAGCTTGTTTGGTGTATTGTCTCTAAGTTCGTGTCATGTTCACTATTAACAATGGCATTTCTTTATTGCACATAGCTTAGCCATAAATAAATTATCTTTGAAGTTTTAATAGAAATCTATAAGAATGAGCCTTGCCTTGGACAAGTAAAATCCAAAGACTCAAGTAACTGATTAAAAAAAAACTACTTTAAATTAGTCGAAAAACTGAATGTGATTGATTCTGCTGCTGATAAAGACTGTGTTATTATGTCCATGCATGTATATTCATGGTTATAAACTATATATATGTTTTTAAATGAGATTAAATATTCAATAAAGCGAAGTAATGTAAAACATGAATAGGCCTATCTCCATCTATTTATGATTATACATCATGTACGTCATTCAGCTTTTAAATGAAAACAAAATAATATTCAATGTTGTAATGGAACAAAATAAAGCAACGGTAGGCTAGGCGTGTTTATTTATTGTCAACATCAAACGCTAACAATGAAAAACAGGCACTCCTTCACTGGACAGCTTTTTTAGGGGTTTATTATAATTTTTTTTCTTACGCTATTAGCAATCGAGTTATTGACAGAGCATCGTCTGTTAACGCTACGGCTGCTACAGCGAACTGAGCAAAAAAAAAAAAAAGAAAAAAAAAAATGGTTTCGTTAGTGAAGAAGGTATGCCAGCACATTCAACCTGTGCAGGCGGACCTGCGGCGCAGGTGTATCTGAACGTAGTGGCGGCCTTATGAGCCCCTGTCCTGCTTAACCCATACAAAGGGATATGACCATGGCTGGGTCTTGCAGGCCTCTGCAGCTCTGCTTCTCCTTCTAGTTGGGGTCACTGATATCTAAGCCATTTAACCTTGAAATACCCTCAAAGGCTTAAAAACCAGTTCTACTTTGATTTTTTCAACAGATTACATAAATACCGAAAACCTTTATAAATCAGGGGGGTAGAACTTCCCAACATCTTAGCCGAGGTTAGATAAGAAGGTTTAAGGTCTTAAGGCAATTTTTACCAAACAAACATAGACCCCTAGTCTGCAATGGCCCCCAACAATTGTAAAAGATGGTTTGTACACTGTAACAACGTCAGTAAAGGTCAAATAAAATGTAGGCTACTTTCCTGTTCTGAGTGTGAGCGAATGATTAGCCTAAGGCTAAGCATGGGCTAAACTACCTAGCCTACTTCCAGAGGGAAATGGGTTTTTCGGAAGGTTAACGAGGGAATGATTTTGCAAATCACTTTCACATCCAAAGCACAAACAGAAGCGAGATTAAGAAACGCTTTCTGCCGGATTAGGTTTCATGGCGAAAGCTTTTTCGGATGAAACGTTAACTGGGAATAATCCACGCTTTCATTTCGCTTAATGCAGGGAGAAAAATAAATATCGTTTTCTTAAGAACAAAAGAATGATGTTAAGAAGGCTTCCGTCTGGTGTACCAACGTTTTTAAATGTAAAATAAGTCAATGTTGTTTTAATCAAATTTTTGTCGCGAAGGAAGTTTGTGATTTTTTCAATATATTTAAGAAGATTTCATTTCCATACTTACTGACAGGGAAGCGTTGTCAAGTCTACAATTTAGTTATCTTATTTAACTAAAAATTATGTGTTTTTTTTTTCAGTGCCAACTCGTAACTTCAGGTGACTAAATTATGAAGTTTTATAATGTTGAAAAGTGTTTCATATGAATCATGATAAATTTTCTTATTATTAATGACTTACATAATACACAAAGATGTATAAGTTAATAATGAACGCTGTAAAATTGAAGATGTTGTATCTAGCACTTATTTATATAATTTTGCTCTGCCTCTGCATATGCTGCAATGAAGCTTTCTAGGTACGTCGTATAAAATAAAGAAATATGTTTTCAAATTTTCCAGTTCATCCATATGAACATTACTCTAATCAAAATCAAACGCACTACCGGTTTTTAGCCCTATTGAAATGCTTCATTTACGTTTTCCCCTGTTTTTTATATTTTCTCAAATCAAATGTTTTAATACCTGAAATTTTCGTTTAGTGATTGTACTCTTACTTATTCCCTATTCTATGGAAAAGCAAGGATAACTGGTTATTATGAGACAGTCCGAGAAATGAAATAAAAGACCAGTTTCTGGATCAGAGAAAAGGACTTTGAGAACTGGTCAGGGAAGGAGTGGCTCTTTAACAGAAAATCTGTCTTTGATTCAGTCCTATTGAAGAGAGGACCTGATCACCTCTCAGGCCACCAACATTCGAAAAATTGTTTAATAAAGTTGCAAAAGAACTGGCTGAACTGTATTATGCATAGTATACCTAATCTTACATTATTGTAAGAACTAGTTATATGATGAACTGGGCTGCATCAAATTTTCCAGTTTCGAGTGCTAAAAAATCATGTGGGCTTTTTTTTTGGGGGGGTGGGGCAGGGGGACAATGTAAGTTTTCGAAGACTATAAAAGATTTTGAAAGGGTTTCAAGTTCCTATAGGAATCATCTAAATTCCATTCCGGCTTTTTTTTTCCTAGAACCGAGGAATGTATTACAGCGATAAAACACATCCTATTAATCATTTGGCTTAGATAATAACAAAAACACTTTACCTTATGTTGTAAGAACATTTTATACATACAAAAAGCATTAATGAAAGGTTCTATGAACACTTCAATGTTTATGGAAGCAAATGCCTTCACATCAAAGTCTTTGCACGCGCAAAAAGACGATACCAGCAAGGTGTGAAAGAGTTTTTCTCGCCCAGATCCGAAGTCAGCTAGAAAGGCTGTTATAGTTATCATGGAAACACAAGGAAAAAAGAGAATTCCAGGGCTTCATAGCAATGGGAAATGAAATCCCTAATTGCTAGGAATAAAGAAATATTATCAGAGTCTTCGTTACTTCAAACACTCGAAATATTGACTCTAGTGACTCAGCTCATTCTACTCTGTCACTCAGCTAATCCGTACTTCTGGAATGCACAGTTGCTGGCCAGTTAGTTGGTAATGATACAGAAGGCCGTATGCCAGCATAGGCACATCGCATAATGGCAATCTTTAAGTTTAATAAGATGACAAAAGGATTCAGTAAAGCCTGGTGTTGACCTCTAGACTCTGACTGACCAAACGAGAAGAATCCAGTTGCGAGGTCACTTTCGAATTTGAACTGTAGATATTTTTCTTATCTAACTTGGCGTCGGTGACCTTAGTTGTTGTGACGTTAGAAAATCCTCAATAATTAATTAATTAATTCTCTTGTAAATTCCATATTGCTCGTTTAAAAGATGTGCTGATGACGTGTCTTGGAAGATAATTCGTTCTTTGCTAAGTCTTCCTTTTGAGAGATAACGAGAAAATTGTCATTTTTATTGAAAATTCTCATTTTTACTTATCAATGTCCCACTTGGTTATGTGCTTGAAAAATTACGTGAGAAGTTTGATAATGACCCAAGTTTATGCCCGCTCCCCACTGAAGTATTTCTTGACCTCATTAAACTGTGCGCAGAGTCCACTGTTTTCACTTCCACTGGTGATGCGTATGAACAAAGATCTGGAGTAGCAATGGGATACCCCCCCTCACCTGTTTTGGCTAATATCTACATGGAGTTCTTGGAGGAGACTATTCTGAGTTCTTGCCCGTCTCGGTCTAAACTTATATTTTGGGTTCGCTATGTGGACGATATTTTCATTCTTGTCTTTCATGATGACGATTTATTCAGTGAACTAGTGGAATTTGTTAACAGTCAGATACAACAAACCAAGTTCACTAATGAAAAGGAAGCAGAGCTCCAGTTACCGTTTTTGGATGGCCTAGTGTTTGAATCCTCGGTTTACCGAAAGCCCACTAATGCAGAATTATATGTTAATTTTTATTCCTACCATAGCATTCTGATAAAGAAAAATATCATTGTTAACATGGCTGTCAGGGCTCTTAAAGTTTGTGACCTACAATATTTAGATGATGAAACTGTCCATATTCGAAATACTTTTAGTAAGTTGAGATGCTTTGACTAAGGCTAAGAAAAAGTTTCACAACCCTTCACTCAAGCAGACTGATCACATCAAGAGATTTATAACGCTTCCATATCATGAAAAATTAAAATCAACAGCCCATTTAATCAATAGTACAGGTAATGTTACAGTAGCTTTCACATATGAAAATTCAATCAAACCCAAATTCAATAAGAATAATAGCCACAGAAATTGATAGTGATAGTAACAAGAAGAGAGACATAGGAGTATATTCTATAAAATGCAAGCTCTGTAATTCATTTTATTTTGGGGAGACAGGTAGGGGGAAGGACATTAGATTGCAAGAACATAAAAAAGCGGTTAGGGACCTCGCTCAAAACAGCGCTATTGTTAAACATCGTTGGGAGAATAATGTTCGTCATGGATTGGGAGGGCGCTAAAACTATATATAGAAGTAGTCAGGTAGGCCATAGAAGGGTAGTGGAGGGGGCTTTGATAAATATTTGCAACACATTATATGGCAATAAAGCCTTTACGCAGGAGGACAGACATAGAGACAGCTAGTCTATCATTCCATAAATTTAAATTTCGGGCAGTTTCTCGAGGCCCCTGATACTGTGTCTCCCTCACCTCTTGCCGCATAGGTTGTCGAAGTGGCAGTTGTCGCTGAAACAACAGGCACCAATGCTGAAAGTCGTTCACCACCCACGAATCAGCTAGTCACTAATAATGATCGAACGACAGCCGTTAAGATCACAACGGTTGGCCCACAGATACGGGGAAACAGCCATTACGTAACCGCGTTCACGCCGAAAGATCGTTCGATGTTTTCCTGGACTGTCACAAAAATTCTTTTCAATTTGTCTTTTTAACAAAAGTATTTTCATTCAGTTGGCTCAAGAGGACCGTTGCGCAAAAGATATATATATATATATATATATATATATATATATATATATATATATATATATATATATATATATATATATATATATATATATATATATACATACACACACACATATACTGCTAACAATATTCAAAAGTCATTTACCGCTCTCCGTAGTCAGCATATTTCTGAGTTACTATAGCTTCTTTCATCATCGAGAAAAACTTCAGTTAAAGGAAATGAAATATACTGATATGGTGTCGCAATTTAGACTTGAAAAGCTCAGTGAAATGACAGTGAATGAACATACAGTAACGTTACTGATCACCTCAAAATTTTTAAAATTTTCATGCATGATTGCTGCCTTGGGGTGTCCTTTGAATGATGTTGGAAAAAAGATATATCTGTTTGTGTTTGTGTATCTGTCTATATAATAGATATATTTATGAAGCGAAGTTTCAAAAAGGAATTAAAAGGCTTTACTTAACCAAGGCCCAAGTGACTAAAGGAAACGTCTCGAGTGAAGCAGAACTCGAAAAGATGATTACAAAGACCTGACACCGAAGCCTCGAGGCTCAAGTGAAATGAATCGTTGATACTTAACGAGATTATGTTCCTCTCCTGATTGTATTAGTTCCCATTCTACGGATTCATTATGGGCTATCTTTTAGGCTCTCTCTCTCTTAATCCCTTCGGCCTACCTGTAGTGAAGTCTCTCTCTCTCTCTCTCTCTCTCTCTCTCTCTCTCTCTCTCTCTCTCTTAGTCCCTTCGCCCTATCCGTAGCAACATCTCTCTCTCTCTCTCTCTCCCTCTTTCTCGCTCTCTCTTAATCCCTTCGCCCAACCAATAGCGACTTATCTCTCTCTCTCTTTCTCACTCTCTCTTAATCTCTTCGCCCTATCCGTAGCGACATTCTCTCTCTCTCTCTCTCTCTCTCTCTCTCTCTCTCTCTCTCTCTCTCTCTCTCTCACACACACACACACACACACACACACACACACACACACATATATATATATATATATATATATATATATATATATATATATATATATATATATATATATATATTATATATATATATATATATATATATATATATACATAACACAATATACAATATATATATGTACAATATATACACTGTATAGTCACCCTTATACGGTATAAACACATCCTTTGCTGCTCCCGCTCCAATGCCCCACACCTCTCCTGTTACCACCTGCAACTGTCATCTGACTACTGAGTAGCTGGTGGGTGAAAAGAGGTCAAATGGAAGTGAATGAAAAAATGGATCTCTGAATAGTTGGGTGAACATCACAACTACTAGACCACGAATATATATTGGTAAATATGCTACAATGAAAAAACACTATAAAGAGCTGTTGAGCTCCTAGAATTTTCAAGATATATAGGCTATGAGTTCACGGCAACATATCCCTCAAACTGAATAGTTTATTTGGATGTTTCAAACGATAAGGGCCCATCGGAGCATACAATCTCATGAATCCTCAAGTAGGAGCCACCTCCTGTATCTCCGTCTGTTATGTGTATGGTAATGAAGCCTCCTCTTTGCTTGTGTAACCCCTACGAAATTGAGGTACGTAAATTTCAAACACTGACGGATGTAACTGAATTATATGTAGATGCATGTAGAATAATATGCATACATATACATATATATACACATATATACGGTATTACATATATGTATATGTATATATATGTGTGTATGTACTGTATATATATATATATATATACGAGGGTAAGTCAAAAAGTTCCAGGAAAAATTCAATATACTCTTTATTTAAGGAAATTCAAACATCATTTTTCTACATATCTACCATCTAACTCTATACACTTTTCAAGGCGCTGTTTCCACCTCTGCAACCCTTCTTTGTAGAAATTTGGGGCCTTTCTATTAAACCATGTTGAAACTGCATGTTTAGCAGCATCCAAAGATTCAAACCGGACTCCTCTTAAGTGTTCCTTGAGTTTTGGGAACAGGAAAAAATCTGAAGGAGCAAGATCAGGACTATAAGGAGGATGTGGAAGAGTTTCCCACCTAAATTTCCGTAGGACTTCTCTTGCAACCCTTGATGAATGTGCTGGAGCGTTATCATGATGGAACAAAATTCTGCGGTGCAACTTTCCTCGACGTTTTTTAGCCAATGCAGTCTTCAGTTTTTGCAAAACACCTTTGTAGTAGTTCCCGGTGATTGTTTTTTGTCCTTCAAGGAAATCAATCAAAATCACTCCTTTCGAGTCCCAAAACACTGTTGCCATAACCTTCTGTGCAGATCTCGCCACTTTGAACTTCACTGGTGCAGCTGAACCTCTTGGTAACCATTGCTTTGATTGAATTTTACTTTCTGGGTCATATTGATGGATCCAAGTTTCATCTCCAGTAACAATCCGGTCAAAAAACTGATTCATTTGATTCAATCTTCGTTAAAACTGCAAGAGAAAGTTCAGCTCTTTGATGCAGTTGGTCTTCGCGCAACGCTTTTGGGACCCAACGTGCTGAAAGTTTACTCAAACCAAGATTTTCATTTAAAATTGAAAATGCGGAACCATGGGAGATCCCAGTTTCATTAGCTATCATATCGATAGTAATCCGACGATCTTCATCCACTAGATTCTGCACCAAAGCCACAATTCTTTCATTTTTTGCAGTCGATGGTCTTCCCTCTCTTGGGTTGTCTTTGAGGTCCTCCCGACCATCCTTAAATCGCTTTATCCAATCATAAACAACTGATTTAGATGGAGAAGAATCTCCATAAACTTGTTGCAAAGCTTCAATAATTTTTCCTGGTTTCCAATCAAACTTGGTCAGGAACTTGATGTTAGCTCTCATCTCAAAATTTTTATTTTCCATGGGTTCAAGAAGTTACTTTTCTGAAGCAGATGTTAACACCACGGTAGCAAGAGGATGACTGAGGTATCAAGTCTATATGGATCACTACATCACAGATAATTGTTTACCAAGTATTTAGGTTGTTTCATTCCTGTGTAAATACATCATTCAACATTTTTCCTGGAACTTTTTGACTTACCCTCGTATATATATATATATATATATATATATATATATATATATATTTGCTTTATCAACGAAGTAACACCGAAGGAAAAAGTTATGGGATATTAACCAAAGTAACGAGATCGAGGTAATGAGGCCCAGGGACAAAGAAGACGATGATGAAATGATTCATTTCCTATTTTAACTCTTTTACTTTCACTCTGACCTACGACTGAAGAAACCTATAGGTCTAAGAATAAAGGGGACAAACTCTGGAGAAAAGAGATTTGGAAACTGAAGGTTGAGATTTAGAATTAGATGATATGATAATGATATTTGGGAATTCTCAAAAGAACTTTTTGCGCAAGAAGTTTAAGGTTCTCAGACAAAGAGATAGAAAGAAAAGCAACTTTGCGCCATGCATTCAGATCACGCCTTCTCTTTAATCTACCTCGCCATCATATTTTAGTAGACTGAAGAAGGAACACGCACGTATGGAATGGAATATAAAATGTAGGTCAAAGGCCAAGCGCTGGGACCTATGAGGTCATTCAGCGTTGAAAGGGAAATTGAGAGTAGAAAGGGTTGAAAGGTGTAACAGGAGGAAAAACTAGCGGTTGCACTGTGAAACAATTGTTGGAGAGGGTGGAAAGTAAGATGGAAGAAAGAGAATATGGACGGAGGTACAGCAAAAGAAATGAAATGGGTTGCGACTAGGGTCCGGAGGAACGCTACAAAGTGCCTTAAGCAATGGCTACAGTGAGAAGTTCTTCGCTGGACTGGTCGATATCGTTCTCGGCTATCACTCTGCAGGGCCGGCGTTCGAATCTCCGGCCGGCCAGTGAAGAATTAGAGGAATTTATTTCTGGTGATAGAAATTCATTTCTCGCTATAATGTGGTTCGGATCCCACAATAAGCTGTAGGTCCCGTTGTTAGGTAACCAATTGGTTCTTAGCCACGTAAAATAAGTCTAATCCTTCGGGCCAGCCCTAGGAGAGCTGTTAATCAGCTCAGTGGTCTGGTTAAACTAAGGTATACTTATTACCACGTGAGAGCTGTTAATCAGCTCAGTGGTCTGGTTAAAGAGAAAACAAACAAGGAAGATATTAAGTAGCGGAGGTGGGCAGAAAAGAATATGGAAGAATAAGTTCTGATATAATCCACAACCCACATTCAATGTATTCAACACTTGTCCCGCGAAGTCTTCGTCTTCCCTGGCACGTACGGGACTCAAGGAAAGACTCCCCTGGGATTGGGAGGAACCATAAATTGAGTCTTCTTTCTGGTCTCTGTTTTACCGTCTCCCCAAAGGAAAACTCGACTTTCGTTTGGTCGCTCTACAAATATGGGTTTTGTACGCGTTTGCTTTCACGTCTATGTTAGTCTCCTTTGCTGTCAATTTTTTTATCCTTCTAGGTAAAAAGTTATGAACGTAGAATTAACTAAGCTATCGAAGGGGTTCTATAAATATATAAATATATAAATATAAATAAATAAATAAATAAATAAATAAATAAATATATATATATATATATATATATATATATATATATATATATATATATATATATATATTAAGTTCACATTACCAAGAAGATACCTGTATACAACATTTACGACATGGAAAAAACTACATTTCTTAATAGAAGTTTTTCACTTGTATATTCATTCATGTATATTCATATACAGCATCATAAACATGTGTAACAGGTACATAAGCACCAACTGATCTTAAGCAAATATGCCCACAGGTATGAAATATATGTAAATCTTGAGACACATAAACTTATTTGAGGATTATAATAACTGTCTCCTCAACTTTAAGCATATCATCACTCTTCAAGTACTTATGCTTCCCAGCAACTGAGAAAAACAAAGGAACCTGGGGAAACTAAGTCTGTTCTATGGCTCGGCTTAAAATTCAGCGAAATGAAGGTATCTTCAAACGGAATGGTTGCCTGAGGCCAAATGAAAAGTATTTAGAAAATTCCTGGTTTTGAACGACCATTGAGCAAATGAAATAACATCAGGCCTTCATGCGTGGAATGGGATAACGAAAACAAGGAGTTGTTGCTGCATTTTAACAAGTGACTCTTCAGCTGACAGCCATTTAAAAGGGAGCAGAGACGGTCAAGTGAAATTACCATAGGGGTAACAGAATCTTCAACGGCCCTCTTGAGGGTAGCGTGCTCACTGTCAATCAGTGTTATTAAAAAAAACTTTTTTCTTTTTTTTCGGTATCTAAGCTTCGAAGCAAATGAAGAGAACCATTACCATCCCTTGCATCTCTTTGCGTTCTCTGATTTCACCATTCAATCGTTTCGTAACCTAGAGGGTAAGAAGAGAATTTCGCCAGCGAACAGATCTATACGTTTTGGCAGGATATCGGCATTACTGGAAAACCTTTCGTTTTCTAAAAGCTAGAGTAAAGGATCCCTCCGCCCTTCTCTCTCTCTCTCTCTCTCTCTCTCTCTCTCTCTCTCTCTCTCTCTCTCTCTCTCTCTCTCTCTCTCATTCTGCAAAGGGCAAAGCGAACGCCTCCTTGAACAAATGGGTTTTCCGCCGTGCAAATAAACGGCGCTGCAAAACGAACGGGTCTGAAGAGCCATTAAACAAATGAAACGAAATCAGATCTTTATGCCGGGAATGTAATGCCAATCCCTTTACGTCATTTGGCGAAACAAGGAGCCATTATTGTGTTTCAGCAAACGAACCGTCAGCTAATAGCCATTTACTGAAAGCTGGGAGTGTGAGGTTAATACCATAAAAGAAAGGGGAAAAGTGCCAAACTGTAATGTGTTATTGATTGAATTCTAATATTTGGTAACTGTTAAGATGGAATCGAGATCTCTTCTGGACTTGTTCTTCTTACAGGAATTGCAATTAGTGAAACTCTTATTACTTTTAATCTTCAACTCTTTTTTTGATCTCATATCGGAGGCGTTTATTATCCTCTTTACAAGAAAATAAAATAACTCTGTAGCAAATCGACAGGTACTTGAAAATAAAATAAATTTTCAAGATTTTCCGCTCGATTAAAGCAAGGAGAGATTTTCTCTCTCTCTCTCTCTCTCTCTCTCTCTCTCTCTCTCTCTCTCTCTCTCTCTCTCTCATGCAAAGCTGCAAACATAATCGGTACATGCTTACATAATTGTTTGTAAAAAGTATAATAAACCTTAAATTCTCTTTCATGAACCGACGCAAAAAAGACAAGAGTAATTCCTGACGGGTGTGACAGTAGGCTATATTCAGAGGCAAAACCAAACCTTTCTCTTAGCTAGAATAAATCTTTGACAACTAATACAAGTTAACTTTTAAGAATGACAAAAATGTTACAGAAAATCACCATATTGTAACCAGGTGATACTTCAGCATGCAATGTCAAAGATTACAATTACATCGAAAATACACATGTAAATATATATAATATGTGCGTGTGCGTATGTCTATAACAAAATCATCATAAAAGAAAATCCACCAAAATAATATAAATTTGTACTCTAAAGCATACATTGCATACAAATGTGTCCAATTACCTTCCCTGACAAGTTCAAGAAGTGCGGTCGATGTTTTGGCGAGGCCCAAGGAGTTAGCGGCCTCATGAGGCTTTCATGTTTATGGAAAGAAGTCTTTTGCGGCGCCACAGGGAGGGACGAGGCTTCACACACACTTGATCCACTCATGGGCTTGGCGCAGACAATGCAAAAAACCGCAAAAAACATAAGGGTTGACGACCGATAAAACACTTGCAAGAGATGAAGTGTAAGTCCCCCCCCCCCCCGTCTCTCTCTCTCTCTCTCTCTCTCTCTCTCTCTCTCTCTCTCTCTCTCTCACACATACACACACGCGCACACAAACATATATATGTATATGTGTGTGTGTGTTTCAGTGTGTTTGTTTCTGTGTAGTATATATGCATGTATATATGTAATAAGTGTGTGACTGATTTTCCCGTGGATGACAAGTCACATCAAGTGAGAGGCGAAAAAGGCAATTCTTTCATATAAATGTTTAAAAAAAACGCAGAGGCGCACCATGGAAGAAAAAGTTTTAAGCGATCGTCATAATTGTACGAAGCCCTAGCATCGAACCAACTTTTTGAGACTGACTAACTGATTACTTAACTGACTGACTCATCGTAAGGATCGGGCGCCCTTCTGAGATGTGGCTCATAAAAGACGATTTTGTCGTAGAAAGCTGAAGTCATTCTTATATCTTCAAATGTGGCCCTAAAAATAGTGTCCCGGAGTGCGCGGGTCGTTGTGAATAATTCATCGGTTTCTCCTCAACGAAATGTTGATCATAAAGATATCTTGATCTATGTACTAAGTTGTGACGGCGTAGATCTAGAGTATTGCTGACTGCAGGCTGCATATCATAGTCGTGCTTCACGGGACATCTTTGGTCGAAAGATTTGAGTGAATACAGGATATAAAAAGGTTAAACTTAATACAGAGTAATTTTTTTTTATTAGGAAACCTCATTGTCTGAGCGTGCGGTTTTGGAAGCCATTGACTGCACTAGAAATGCTTACTTCGATGTTTTTCATGAACTTACAAAGTGAACGATACCGCTTCTTATCCAGATCGTAAAACTCTTTCCTTTATTCTTCTGATAAACAAAAATAAAATAGTTTCACGATATGAAAATAACCTTAATTAAGCATATAAATTATAGGTTGTTTTCTGGGTTTCTTCTTTATATAGAAATATATACAAATTCAGCTTTCACTATATCCTGGACAGGCCTGTTTCATTCAGACAGAAACTTTGAGCAGCGAGAAAATGAAATTGTCAAATTTCGTACTGAATCCGGACGCGACTGTTATTCCTTTCTAACAATGTGATTTGATCAGTTACTGAAACATTTTCTCAATGTGTTCAATCCAGCCAGCAAAAAGAACAATTGAATCAGCACCAGTGAAACGGGTTTCCACAGTTTACTGAAACTAAAATCTGCAGGATGTCAACTAAAATAAAGTACACGAAGCCTTATCGATTCTCCCATTGTATCCGCCGAACGCCCTTCGTGGTGCCCTTCAGTAAACTAAGTCTTTTAATACTTCTGGTCATCCCCTGTAATACCGGGGTTCAAGGTTAGCTCACTCTATCCCACTGCCATATGACATCAATATTTATGAACAACTCGGATCGTGTTATTATGGAAAGATTTGATGTGATTTAAATACTCGAATACTCTGAATCTTTTCAAAGCCTCTGTACACAGGATATATTTTAGTAAGTAAACAACAAGCGTTTATAGACATCAGTGAATTTTGTAAAAAGAAGTTTATAGTCCAAAAAGTTTTTGGTTCAACGCTATATATATATATATATATATATATATATATATATATATATATATATATATATATATATATATATATATATATAATTTATATATATATATATATATATATATATATATATATATATTTAAATATATATTTTATATATGTATATATCATACATATACATATATATATATATATATATATATATATATATATATATATATATATATATATATATATATATATATATATATATATATATATATATGGGAGATTATGTTGGAGTTTATGCGTGTATGAAATTCGTGTTTGCAAATTCCTACTACGCACTTTTGCACACCACGCAACAATAAGCTAATAGTGGCATCCTCAAAATTTCTCAGAGAATAAGTGACGTCTAACAGCGTATATCAAAGCCTCTCCTTCAGATTTTTAAGACATTGAAGCTGAACACAAAGGAACGTTCCTTTACACTCCTTCTTCTTTTGTCGCTGAACTGAAAAGCATTCTCGCGCACCCCTGGAACCCAGAAGAAGGCACAGAATAGAAGAACCGATGACAGTTTCCGACGTCTGGTTTCGAAAAGGAAACGAAAGAAAAGGAAAGAGCATCACTCTGCGTCGCCTCAGAATTGATTCCAGTTTGTATCTGAATGAATACTTGGAAGTCATTTCCCATTTCCTTCCAAGAGTAGATTTCTATTCGTTTCTTCCTGTCAGATCAAATTTGAAATTTCTATTTTTCTAAGCTAATTCTTTCTGTAAAAAATAATCATATAATAAACTGAAAACTCATTTTCACAAGTGTTGTGTATGTAGATATATATTCGACTACCGACGAGTAAGATACTAAGAATTCAAACGTATTTTCATATGGTATCGAAAAATATAGAATATTTCAAAATAATTTATGAGACAAAATATGAATTAGAAAAATAACCACATACTCGTATGCGGTACACACACACAGACACACACGCCACACACACACACACACACACACAGATATATATATATATATATATATATATATATATATATATATATATATATATATATATATATATATGTATGTATAATCACAAAAATTAAAATAAGTTCAAAAGAATGACTCATGTGAAGAGTGCTATAATTAGATAAAACATTCAATTTAAAAATTTGAAAACATTGTTGTAAACCGACCTATAACGACTCATAATGCGAATACCAAGTCACTCAGGCATCACACTCAAAAGGAAGAAGATTTTCAAGGGATGAAAAAGGAGCAGAAAAAGTGTTTCTGCTCAATGATTTAATTAGTTGGTTTTTAGTTAGTGATTTCAGTATAAGGAGGGAGGTTATGTCAGCAGCGTTTCATTCTTTCTCTCTTGAAGTCTTCAGCTGAAAATCCTTATGGGCAGACTCAATATACTAAAACCCCAAGAAATCTCCAAAGGAAAATCAGCTGGAGAGAGAGAGAGAGAGAGAGAGAGAGAGAGAGAGAGAGAGAGAGAGAGAGAGAGAGAGAGAGAGAGAAAAAAAAAATGTGATAAATAAATAAAAATGCGGGAATATAAAATCAAACCGATACACCTCAAGTTCAGAAGACGTCAGCAGAGCAGGAGTGAATTTCCTCCTCTCTTAAGCATTTGGGGATCAGAAGATTCCACAAATGTAACAGACAAACTATTCCACATTTCTGTTGTAACCAAAATAAAACTTCCAGTAAAGTGGGTAATATTAAACCTGGTGATGGAAACGACACATTGGTTGCAGTAGCAACCTTCTTGAATATGATTTCGAAATCATTTTCGTAAATAGTTGATTTTTACTTGTTTGTATTTTCCCGATATTTGAAAACTCCTTTTTCACTAAAAATACTACACTCTCAGCATCCTCTTAGTGGAACCTAGACGACTCCCCAAAGTCACAACTTGGGCCAGTGTATTTATATACCACCTGGGAACGCATGAGAATAGGAACCAGGTGAGCTTGGGTCAAGTAAATTCATGGGGCTTGCAACCCCACCTCTGATGCCAGAATGGGAACCAGGAGGCTTTCTCATTCTGGCGCCATCACCAACAAGGAGAAAAAAAGCTTTATATGCTTGTGTTAGTATCAGTGTACAAGTATCAGTGAATGTGTATTAAAAGCTTGAATCATGAGCTCTCTTGATTAAACGCCTCTTGTCAAATACGTATTTCAGTTCAAAGCTTAAAACGGTCAGTATTATTCCAGGGGATATAACCAGAAGTATTCAGAACAACGGCCTTATTACGCATATGAGCATGCGTATGTCTGGAATTAATGGGGTCCTAAAATCATAAAAAGAGGGACCAAGAATCTTGCGCAACAGCTCCCGATAACAACGGCTTTTCTTCTTTAAAGTTTTTCCCGGAAGAAACTGGTGAACGAATATAATCCGATCAAAACTTCATGGCCGAGCGAATGATCTTCTCTGGCGATTCGGCATCTTTCGCTCCTTCAGGCAAACCCAGAAAAAGAAGAAAAACTCAACGTCGAAATTTCGAAAGCAACTTTTGCCCGATGCTTTTCCCTCGAAGATCTTCCAGAGAGTAAGACTTGGGAGAAATATCTCAAGGAAATTATACCGATAAAGACATGGAGGACATTTCGATTTGCGGTAATTGTCTCAAGAAATGTTAATGTACAGTATTTCTTTAGCCTGTGAAATGCGAATTATGGATGAGAAGCTCGGGAAGAGTTGCGTATAGCTTACTGTAGACGGCAGAAAATTCTCAATTGAGATAATATTCCGTCGTGCTGATTTGTTTATCTGTGTATCATTAGTATCACTGTATTTCCTTATTCTTACGCATGTCTTTGCTCGTGTGCTATTAACTTCATACCTTTTTACGTAATATTCATATTTTTTTTTTGCGGAGAGGGGAGGGGGCTCATTAACACTGTACTCTGTAGGAACTTGTTTTACTTTCCAAGTCTTACGATTTAAAGGTTGCTATCTAATATATTATTACTTATTATTACAAATAATAATGATTATAATAATAATTTCGACTACTATCACAAGGAAATATTTTGAAAAGTATGCCTTATCTAATAACTAATCTTTGCAATGTTAACAATCAATGAAAAGTCTTTATTTACCAAATATCGAAATTGTCTTCCATTGCAAGATCTCTCTTCATCAGCTATTAATACCTTCTTTATTCCTTCTAAATACTACTAAAATATCTGAATTTGACAGATATATGCACGTATGAACTGGAATAGATTTATATCCTTCTTCGTGATCAAGCGGATAACGTGCCTTACTTTGATATACCGGATGCGGGTCCGAATCTTGGCGGGGGTGGTCAAAATTTCTTTATTTGGATCTGAAGCTTCGTAATGACAAGAGTATCCAAAGGGTGAAGAAACTAATATATATATATATATATATATATATATATATATATATATATATATATATATATATATATATATATATATATATATAAAGGCTTATGTGTTTGACCACTTGTGGAACAATCAAGAAAATGAAAATTACTCCAAAAGAGTAAAAATACTGTGAACTTAAAATTGAAATTTGTAAATGAACTTGAAACTCAAGTTTTATTATAAATATTCAAAAGCAAGATTCCCAGAAAGTACTGTTAAATGAAACGCAAACATTTACCATACAAAATCTCGAGAAACACACACACGCATGCACACGCAACTATTAGACAAATGAGAAGACCACCTCACACAAAAAGACAGTCAACCAAGCGATCAATTGAAACACAAAAGCGGGATCTCCGACGGGCTGCAAAACTCCACTAAAACTAACTGCTTGAAAATCTGCCCCATCAGCGTAGAAAAAGCGAGAGCTGTCCTGTACGGTAATTCAGAGCCAACAACACATAATGTATATATATATACATATATATATATATATATATATATATATATATATATATATATATATATATATATATATATGTATATATATATATATATATACTGTATATATATATATATATATATATATATATATATATATATATATATATATATATATATATATATATATATATATATATATATATATATATATATATATATATATATATATATATATATATATAATATCATCACAAACTTTAGGCTTCATAAAGCACTGTGTTTTTTACCAAACATATTTAGCAAACGTTATTCGAAAAAATAACATGCGTTGAACATTCGTAAATTTGCAAGCTATAAGAGCATCACATATCCTTTCCCACCCCATTAGCTTCGGTCTATTGTAATAATGGTCTCGCGATTAAACAAACAGTTAAATCAAATGTTGCAAAAGTTGTCTTCAGACAAAATTGCAAAACGAAGTTGTTTCAAAGATGCTCGTTAGGAAAAACAGGAAGCGACGATTGCATGAGCTACATATAAGAGGAAGCTCCGACTACTAGACAGATATCGTATCCACAAGAAAATCAGACTCGGTGATCTTTGGTGTTTCACAAACAAAATGTCACTGGAAAGGAGCACTTGAGTAGCAGGAAGTCTTCAGGTGAGAGGAGAGAGCTAGAATTCCCATCTGATACGACTGAGAATTCTGATGAGGAAGTGGAGAGGAGAGTGCGATTCGAAGTAATGCCATGATAAAAAGGTCTTCTGAATTAAGTCATGGGCGCTGATGGTAAAACTAAGGGTACTAAACGGCATTGGCTTTATGAAGTTCCCACCAGGCTATTATTGTTACTGAGAAAATAGGCCAGTATGAAACTGATTGCACTTCTGTCATACTTTCTGACCTACAAAACGTAATGACAAAGCATACAGTGCTTTGGTTTTAATCCGTTATATCATCATTGCATGAAATCATTTCATACTCACCACTCTTTTTTCCTTATTAATAAATCATCTCTTCTTATTTACACCCCCTTTTTTTTACAAGTTCTGTTCATATTTTTCGCTCAATTGCAATTTCTTAACTCTTTCCACTAATGTTTATGAAGTATATTGCCAAGTATATTCGTTAAATCAAATTCTATTCTTTGCACATTAAAGCCACCAGCCTTTTAAATGCGTGACATTTACTTCTAGACTCATATAATGTTCTTTTAGTAATGATTCCTTTTACCGAATTCCTTAAGACTCTGCCACACGACCACAATGTTAAGAGTATTTTAACACATTGCTTTCTGAGTTTGCACGGAGTTGGGAATTGTGGTGTTGAGACAGAATTCAGGGACGTTCGTTACCGTGCTGTCAGGGGTTGGTGCCTTCGTTTGTTTACAAAGGAATTATGTCTTCTATTATATTCCCAAGTTGATGATAATACAAATTATATCAACAAAATGGACGTACTTTCATATTAGATAGTATCATTACGCGTAGAGCATTCCATGAATAAGTTTTCTTTTTTATTTTAATTAATTTGTAAAAAAGAAATTAGGTGTTAGTCGTAGAAATAGGCAAGTATATAGGGTGCAATGCTAAAGACATATAGATGGAACATTAACACTTCCATCTGTCCATCAGACATAGCTATTGCAAAAAATCTATACTCACAAGATAGCTAGTCTCATTTCGGTAACTCTGCTGGGTACGCATGCAAAAACTGCCTTTATGCAAGAAAAATTCCTGGTTGCGGGAGAAATGATGCGACCACCGTGACAATACGAGCACCTTTTCCTGCATTTATTGGCGACCTGAGACCGCTAAGTGTTCCAGACTCAAAAGTAGTTTTGATTGACACTAATATAAGAATGGTACTTTCAAGCGTGTTGAATGATGTTGGAAGTGCGGGGCTAGAAAGACAAACTGGTATCTTAGGCTTACCACCACTAACTCCAGGCGTGTCTACAAAATATCAGAAAGCGATTTGTGATGCTGTTCATGATAAATATAATGCCTTGAGAGATGCTGCCATAAAAGGAGTGTTCAAATACTATAATGATTTAGGAGTGATGCCAGATGAAAATGGAGTAATTGAAGTTGATGTCAGCTTCGATGCAACTTGGATGACACGAGGTCACAAGTCAAAATTTGGCGTTGCATTTGTGGTATAGGTGGACACTGGGGCAATACTCGATTTTGAAGTGTTATGTTCTTATTGCCATACCTGCGCTATTCTTTCAAGTAAGCTAAAAGAAGGGACAATCACTAAAGAACAGTATGAAGCTAAGATCAAGAAACACAAAGATAAAAATCTTTGCAAGATAAATTATACTGGTTCTTCTGGTGGAATGGACGCCCATGCTACACTTGTAATGTGGCAAAGATCGGAAACAGTGAATGAAATGAGATATAAAAGTTTGGTGAGTGTTGGTGATTCGTGTACTTACAATTCATTGGTAAAGTTGAATGATGGATCTGGACCCTATGGTTCCAAATGCCCAGTCATAAAACGAGAATATATCAATCATGTTGCAAAGAGGTTAGGAGCTAGGCTGAGGAGTCTCAAAAAGTCTTACAGGGAAAAGAGAGGAAAAAGATTTGTAAGCTTATTAGGAGGGACGGATAAGCTAACTGACAAAGTTATAGATGCTCTCGTGCGCTACTATGGAAATGCTGTTAGGAGAAACGTGAATAAGACAGCAGAGGAAATGAAAAAGGACATACTTTCTTCTTTTTATCATTGCATCAGCAGTGATGATAAACCACAACACCATCTTTGTCCCCAAGGATCAGACTCCTGGTGCTTTTATAACAAAGCACAAGCAGTTCAACCGCAACCACACAAAGAAATGAAGATTTGTTTCCGAGTGAATGATGCAGTGAAAGAAACAATTTTGAATGTCTAATGAAGAATTAACAAGCCTATCTTTAGCTGAAAGATGTCTGAAGGGTAAGACCCAAAATGCTAATGAAAGTTTGCACAGCAAGCTTTGGACTAAGTCCAGTAAGACAAAATTTGCCGGCTTATCCAAGTTGAGTTTGCAGCAAGAGTTACTGCCATCCAGCATAACTTTGGTTATGGAAATGAACTTGTACTAAGTCAGCTTGGTCTTGGACAAAGTGCTGAAGGGAAAAGGGTACAAGAACATTTTGAAAAAAACAGACCAAGCCATGGTTCCCAACCACCTAAAAACAAGAGGAAAACAGGAGGACCTGAAAAGAATTATGTTCCAGGAGGATTTTAGGCAGTAAACCTGGCAACAATGAGTCTGTGGTACCAGATGAGACCCTAAACTATGTATGTATATATATATATATATATATATATATATATATATATATATATATATATATATATATATATATATATATATATAAACATAGATGTAAAACTCATGACTATATAAACATATAGTAATAATATCCCCATCTCCGTAGGGAAGAGGGAGGGAGGGGACCAGGAGCCACACTGCATTGACAGGTACTGTAACGTAGGCAGTTAATTTTTTTCCATATTTCCTTTTAGGGAGTATATATATATATATATATATATATATATATATATATATATATATATATATATATATATATATATATATATATATATATATATATATGTATGTATGTATGTATGTATGTATGTATGTATGTATGTATGTATGTATGTATGTATGTATGTATGTATAGAGCATACCTATATGCACAAATGTGGCAATTTTCATACATATCTACCCAAAATTGTAAGAATAGTGATACTTTTAAATGTGCACAAACTTTAGACGGGTCGCGTCTAATCTCAAAACATAAATTTTTAAGCTAAAATGTGAAATATCTTCGCTAAAATTTAAGATGTTTTGATGGGACCAATTGCATTGTGATTGTGAATGTTTTCTCTATAGATGGGTCGAGCAACATGTACAATTTTGTTAATGTGGATTTTTAAAAATATTTTAACTTAAATTTTTTTTATAATTTTTCGAAAATTTACTTTTAATTTTTTTTCTTTTCATTTTAGGTAATTTGACTCGATGAATTTGTTTGTACTAATGTTAAGTTTTCATGTTGAAAATTTGATGGGAAAAGCTCTGGTAGTTTTCCAGTTATTGCTATAAAAATATTTTTTTTCTTTTTTGTCTATAACTTGGCCAATTTTTGTCCTAGGGTAATGAAATTTTTTCTGACACATGACCTTCATGGATAAAAGAAGCCTACAATTTTCATGAACATCCATACAATAGGAACGAAGTTAACAATCAACCCTAAATCCCCCCATAATCCGAAAATAAATTCGTATGATTGGACAGAATGGGTCAGGGTACAATCGATAGACGGGATGTGGCTGCCGTGAATCGTCAATGGCCTATATCGGGAATTATTCGCGTTCGCAAAAAAAAAAAAAAAAAAAAAATACAGTGGAAGACGAGTTGTTTTGATGTATTTCGTGTACCGTAATTCATTGTGCTGAAAGACTTTCATATGGAAACCTTAGGGTCTGTTCTGTCACTATATTTGTCTCTCTATACATCACGATTTTACTCTAGATTTTCTGACTTTTGACCGTGACATATAATGCTACTACTGTATATACATCCAGAATCGTCTCACTGTTGAGAAATGCATCTTCTTTCATTATGAGTTACTGAAGATCTGATAAAATTCTAATTTAGTAAACTTGAGTATTCCTAATAATCGTCCCCTCTCTCTCTCTCTCTCTCTTTGTTTATTTTTATTTCTTTCGACTTTTCCTATTCATTCCTGCTGATACTGATGTAAATAAACCACTCACAACCTTCCAAATTATTCATATCTTGTCACTCTTTTATAACTTAATAAAACCGAGAGCTTTTAGTACTTTCTACTTTCAATGTATATTTTCATTCATTTCTTATATCATTTTTTTATATAGCAACATATAGTATTTCCGAAGAAAAATTATACCTGTAAAATATTTATCTAACCGAATTTTTTTTTTATTTATATTAACTTATGGCAAAGCAACAAGTCTTAACCTTATGTTTTCATTTCATTTTTTTTTAGATACAGACTTTTTTTATGGGACTTAATTTCTTAAAAATCAGAGTCGATTTATAAAACTTAATACTTTTACCTCCTTGATATAATGCTAATGATTCTAATTTGCATGTGAAATAATGAAAAAACTTATCTGCAATTGTTTACGTCTATATATCGGTTGCTATTTTCTCCTTGGAGTAAAGGTACACCATTATTATTACCGTTCTATCCTATGTACTCATCTTCAATTTATAATTGAATTTTCGATCCTCAACATTTTCTTTGAATATTTTTTGGCAGTATTTCCACATTTTTGTTTAGTGGGACCATCCTCCGGCCTTAACCAATAACCTCTCTCTTGCGCCCTCGATCTGTATGCAAGAGCCAGTTCCAATTTACATTTTTTTCACTGCGTTCCATTTTTGTTTTATTTCCCTTTGTAACATTTTTCCGTCACGACAACAGTCTTTTTCCTGTAGTTTTCGTTATTCATAGTTCGGGTTTTTCTTGTATCATCAGGTTGTTTTCCTTTTGCTTCCCTCTTCTGTGTCTGCGTCTCCTTTCATCACGAGGGATGAGAACAGAAAACAATTACTCTTTCTCCTCCGTTATGTATTTATTTCTTTACCTTCTCGTTCAGGCTCCGAGATAACATTCCAAATGTAGAGCTGAAATTGTGATTCACTCCACTTCATAAAATATAAGAAATTATATATATATATATATATATATATATATATATATATATATATATATATATAGAATATTTGCCGTAAAATAGTATTTCTTAATACAAAAAAAGCGTGATTCCTCAAGCTACCTTTCTGTAGTTTGATTAGGCAGTGTGGATATAAACCATATAACACTTAAGTAAAAGGCAGAGGTGCTCTCATACATGACTTTAAAGAACTCAGTAGAATCCAAAATGGGTATTTTTATTCAAGTAAGTGGAAATTTTACATATAAGTAATACAAAAAAGAAGGATAACTGTTTTTGAGCAGTGATCTTATGTATTATATATTAATGAGATTTCTGAAGTTGTATTCACTCGTGACTTTACAAGTTACAAAAATTCAAGAATTTTGTTATTATAAATTATGGGCATTCATTCACTAACGTGATAGTGGATAGAAATATGTATAAAGTAATATATATATATATATATATATATATATATATATATATATATATATATATATATATATATATATATATATATAAATTATATATAATATAATATATACATATATATATATATATATATATATATATATATATATATATATATATATATATATATATATATATATATATATATATATATATATAGTTAGGTATGGGGTCTTGGCTGATGAGTTTATTACTTAATTAACGTAAATTATAAGGCCTTGAGTGCCAAGAACACACGTAACCTGTCACTTGAGGCTAAAATTTAACCTCAAAGACAGACAATTTAATTGAATAAGGTCGCCAACTTGGGTTTTTTTTTATTTATGTAAATGTTTGCAAAATATTTAGATAGGAAGTAAGCGAGGAACGGACTAAAATTCGTTTCATATCAAAAAGATGAATTTTCACAATACTTCACCATGATCAAGCATTAATGAAAAATTCCCACAATTAGCTTAATTGTTAAGATACAAATTAATAACATTTTCTTTCAATAGTAATACGACGCATTTAGCACCGTAACCCACATACTTTTAATCACCTTGATTTTAACTCTTAATTATCACGAGCCTAAGCATTTCAGCAGTACATATTAGAAGCAAAATCAGTAATACTCGGAAAATGGTTACAATGGTGACAAAATGGCAGATCATTATCAATGCGCATCACAAACTAATTCGGATCCATTTCAAGTACAGATACATGTATTTTTTTTTATAAAGAGACACGAACATGGATATTACCTACTGAAAGACTGGTTGGCGGAAGTAATTATCATTCAAAGAGATGTTTAATTTCCTTACCAAGCAAATACACAGGTAGGGATTTGACCTACTCACCCCGTGAACTTGAGTTACACAATAATCTAACTGAACAATGGTTTTCACATTTAGCCGGTCCTACTGAATGTGTATATTATTTTTTCACCCCCTATGATATGAGAAGCATTTATTTTTAAAGACGTGCGCGTTATAAATGGACAATATTAGCATTAAAGTAAAACTGGAAGGGCCAAGTACCTTTTAAAGAACTAAGGAAGGCCACCGTCCCGAAAATATACTGATAAAAATAGTAAAAGGCTAGAAGCATAGAAATGATTCACTACCCTCCCGAAACAATTCGGTTTCCCTTAGAAAGGGAAACACTAGTCAGTATCCCTCATATCCCTACAGTTCCTCGCTTTAAAACGAGCTGCTCTTAGCAAAGTGTGAGTGTTAAGGGAGAGCTGGAAGCGTGTCGATGGTCCCCCGGGGCAATAGGGGAGCTGGGTGTATATCCCCCATGAAGAAATCCATTTTAATCCAAAGAGTTCTTTCTGTTTTGCTCTTTCTTACATAGTTCTCTCATACATAACACGAACTCATGGGAGCCTGGGGACTTTCTACTCATGTTTTACCGTTAAGTCATGGGAGGAGAACGTGCTCAAGTAAGCCCATGAGATGGTACTAAAAATATGAAAACAGTTACTGGGACGATAAATATAATTTATTTTCCAGCGTGTATAAAGAGTGTACTTTTGCTTTTCCTCTTTTGACATCGAAAAATTTGTAACAAAAATGACAACAAAGTTCCATAACTATGACTAATAAAATTGGGCATCATTTTATTAGAAAACAACCCATGAAATAAAATGAAAATAACTGATTAACCTAAGCATTATACATCTACTAGGAGAGCTCATCAGCAACGCGTCAAACACCCCATATACCCGGGAATATTCACCTAATGGTGTACTCAGTCTCCTTCCTCCGCCCAATGCAAAAATTCAAGGAAAACAGAAAGAAAAGAAGTGATGACTCATAAAGCAGTGGTTCTTAAACTGTTTTGCCTTGCGCCTCCCTCTGCATTATGTATAGACCCCACGCCCCCTTACCCCTGAAATCTTTGCCAACTATAATCTATAAACAATATGTTGTCTATTTGTATACTATTATACTTATCATAACAATAAAAGACAACTCATAAACAAGAGTTGAAATTAAAATTTACTTATATTTTGAATTTTTGGCATGTATTTATTTTTTTATTTATTTTTATTTGTTTATTTATTTTTATTTATTTGTTTTGAGATAATAATTAGAAAATATATGGAATCAGTGATAACGTTTTTGGCAATTTTGTAATTAACATCACAAATTAAAAAAATAATAGGCACCATCTGGCAACTCTGCTTCCCACCCCCTTGGAAGCTTCTGGCGCCCCCCTAGGGGGGCGCGCCCCCGTTTAAGAATAACTGCTCATAAAGTTTGTTAAGAAAATTATAAAAATGAAGAATAATGAGGAAGATTGAATCTTCAGCATTTCGTAAGAACCTTATAAATCGAGAACTGCAGCCAAGAACAATACATAACATAAAGTAAAAATTATATCGATAAAGTCATAACATGATAAATGGATACAAAAAGGTAATATTGAAAAAAAATTTATTACTTGCCCATAGAAAATAAATCCTTGAATAAAATCGAATTTGCGTCTATGTCTAATACAAGAGTTTGATGGCTAATTCAAATAAAATTAAATAAAAGACGGGGGCGAAATGGCATTTATTTTTAGCCAAATGTTATTGGAATAATTTCTGTATTTCACTTTGAAGTATTTCGGTTCTTTGCAACAAAACCCGAATGGTAAGGCAACGAGGTACCTAACATTCACAGTGATAAGAGACGTAGGTGAATATGAATATACATATGTATATTCAAACGCATGCACACACACACACACACGCACACACACACATATATATACATATACATATATATATATATATATATATATATATATATATATATATATATATATATATATATATATATATTATATATATATATGCAATAGTTCCCACAACTAAAATTAACAGCATCCAGCTCATGGGGTATCTCTATTTCCCAAAATTTTATGTGGTGAAGTATTAGAAAAAATAATAATTACCAATATTTCCTTTTCAGAAATTGCCTCATTAATTCAAGCCTTATAACGTCAGCATCACAATACAATCCCAATAACGCTTTTGACGCCTTTGTTCAGAAAAATTACGTTATGAAATTTATGCGATTTCTGAGTCAGGTCAAATGATCACGTGTTCGTTTTCTCTCCCCCCCCCCCCTCTAATTAGAACGAGTAAGTCAGAGATGATAAAAAGCCATTTCATTAACCTCCATAATATTTTAGACTGAAAGCGGTCGTAATATTTAAGTGTGAGTTAATAGTTTTCCTTTTAATAATTCCTTGTCACTGCATATTCAGGTTCTGTAATGACAATAAAATTAGGTGCGCAAATTTCATCAAGAGGTTGGAATTTGTAGGATTAAGATATTAATGTAATAATTCACGGTAAATAATCGTGGAAAAAAGCTGACGCAACCATTCGACAGATAACATTATATATGCATACATGCACACATACATACATACACACACACACACACACACACACACACACACATATATATATATATGTGTGTGTGTGTGTGTGTGTGTGTGTGTGTGTGTGTGTGAGTGTGTGCTTGTATTAAAACACTATTTTAATGATATTTTATTCCTAACTGTACTATAAATAATTTCATTGATTTTAACAACTAACAACCAATTGTGTAAGAAACCTCGGAATGAAAGAAATGCACCCATCCTATTTTTTTTTTTTTTTAGAAAAAATGGAAAATACGAATTTCGTGTATTTACAAATTGCGAGAATTCATCCAAATCTTAAATGAAAACCAAATATCACAATAATTTGAATAAATTAATTGGAAAATTAATATTATAGACAATTTCTCTGTCTTTCTAACCTAAATCCCTATCTGTGTTTGTCCTATTATTCGAAAATCAAACACAGAAAGACAGCGACTTAACAACTTCAGAGTCCATAATGATAACATTAACAGTTCCATCATTGAACACCCACTACTCAGCTGTTTATTGCTTGATGGCCCTATTGGCCTTATCGTTACCTTGTTTTCTCCTTTTTATCTATTTTTGTTTTAATTTGTATTTTTTTCTCCTTGTTTCAATAGTTTCGTTTCAGCTCCCGTCATGGTGCCTCTGAGATTTTTAAAAGAATTAGCTTTTTAATTGAGATAATATTGTAGTGTTTTTCATTAGTTGTTATAATAAATGTTTTTATGAATAATTATTGAGTCAACTCGCTGTATCTTAGCCTTGAAAATGCAACAATGTAGTTGTGAAACGTCGGCATTAGCAATAAACTATTAACTGTATCGAGTGCCTTTCCCTGGACACCTACGAGTGTATATATATATATATATATATATATATATATATATATATATATATATATATATATATATATATATATATATATATATATTTACATTCATACATACATATATATGCAAATGTATCTGTGTGTTGATGTAAAATATTTGGTTTCCATATAAAAACATTTTAATCCATAGTTTTTCTTTTTACACCGTTTTTCTTTGTACACAGCCTTTAGTTAAAATCTTGCATCCTTCTTCCGAGAATCAAATCAAAAGGAAAACTTTCCCCTTCTGAAATATCTGCTAAAATACCTGGAGACATTTTCAAAATTCTGAGTATAGATAAAATCTCAATTCTCTCAGAAATATTTGTTAAGTTAAGCAGTATTTTTTACATAACGAAAACAAGAACAATTCTTTACGATAAAATCATCAAAGATGCATGACCATTCTTTGAATATTCATCCATATTTTTCCAATCATTAACCTTGACAAACAAACACTAGGATTTTTTAAAGAACTTTCTTATCAACAACTTCTTAGGGGCCTTCTTTCAAGCTTAATTAGCTCAGGATGGTCAATTATTCATAGTTCTGTTTAAAGAGAGTTGTATTTTATCGCCTTCCGCCCCTTCCAAAGATAACGATCGCTTTACGCGGTCAAAAAAATCGATCTCGGGGCATGTACGCTCGTGGTGTAAATATTTACAAGCAGTGTTGTTAATTTAATTACATGTTTATCAAAATGGCTAAATCAATTCACGAAAAACTTGCTATAATTCTTTTCAAGCAGTTATCAAAAATTATTTTCATTCAAGCAAGAGATAAGTTTTTATACTATTCCCATTAAGTAATCTAAATGACAAGGAACTCCTTTCCTTAAAAAAACAATGACTCTATCTTAATGTCATTAATAATATGACGTGCTTACAGTAAATAAAGTGCAGATTTACAGAAAAATATATATAAGCAAAGCTACCACAAAGACCAGCTGTACTTTCAGGCACTATTAGAACAAATGTGTTTCCACGAAAAATATAACAAGGAGGAAACGGCTATGAAAAATGATATCTTCAGCTTTGATGGACGAGGGCTGCATTTAAAATACCGTAATTTTACCTAACTACTAGCTTCTTGAATTCATGACACGATAAGAAACACAATCTCATGAAAAATGAAAAGCAGTCTCACTATAGTAAGAGCAATCCTAGCATTCCGTGCTCGCAGTTATTTTAAATTGCAGATTATCCGGAATAAGTCGAGTAATGGGATACTGTAAGGATGATCGACGATAAAGCCTTTAATGGTTGAGGCAGAAGGGCAGTTTGATAAATGATAGCAAAAAAAGAGAGTGTGAAAAAAAACGTTCTAAAGGAGAAGAATAGAACTTTATAAGAGAATGAAAAGTAGTGTATATATATATATATATATATATATATATATATATATATATATATATATATATATATATATATATATTAAGCTACAAATGTCGTTAATATCCAGTCCGCACTACTTCGGGAATGTCATCAAAGGGGAATTATAAGTGATAAATGATTTGGTACCCAAGTGACTCGGACACTCGACGGTACAACCAACGACTTCAAAACCATTGGACTATCAAAGACGTGTAAGTTAATGCCGGCTCTACCGCACATATACCCGTCGAATGCGGGGATTTGTACTTGGCGTTGGCATTAACGGGTATATATGTGCGGTGGAGCCGGCATTGACTTATACCTCTCTTGACAGGCCAATGGTTTTGAACGTCGAATGGAAGACGTTGGCTGTACTGTCGAGTGTTCAAGTCCCTTTCGACGATATTCCCGAAGTATCGAGAATTCGATATTAAACGATATCTGCAGCTTAATGTTTGTATATAAAATATCACGTTGATGTGATAAAAATTCATAAATAGCTACGTGTTCCAAAGGTACCAATCAGCTGTGATGGTTGTATTTTTCCTTTAGTTGTTCTTTATGCAATTTTGTTATGATCAATTTGACATATCCCAAGAGCATATATTTGCTTTAATTTACTCTGAGTATATTATAAGTTAATACGGAAAATTATTTATGGTTTTCCCGCGGAGTGAGATCGGAGAAGTTTTAAGCATTCTTAAGAAGGCTTCAAGAACAGGATTATAGATTAAGTTATTTTCACGTTAAGGGTTTTCATGAGGGATAATAATAATAATAATAATAATAATAATAATAATAATAATAATAATAATAATAATAATAATAATAAGTTCATGATGATACCAGGGGCAACAGAAATAATAATAATAATAATAATAATAATAATAATAATAATAATAATAATAATAATAATAATACATGCATATTTTATTTGGACCTCATACTATTTGTCTCTGTCGACGACTATTCAAGGATGTAATATATTGCAATAAAATGGAATCAATTTCTGCATCAGGTTCCTACATATCTATTTGAGTCCGTGGAATTCGTCGGTGTCCGCCAGATGGCAGAATATGATCAGCTGTTTGTATATCCAAAACCGGTTTATGCATATCACTGGACACAAATTTGCATATAAGTGTTTGTTAAAAAAAAGTTTTATTCGGTCGATGTACTGTATACTTTCTTTATGAAGCCCGTCGCTTTGTTTCATTATATACTTTTATATAATGCTTACTGACAGCTACTACGTAATAACGATGTAAGTGAAGCCGATAGGAATTCTTGTACTGTCAATATATCGAATACTGATAGAACGGGAAATTCCTTCCAAATAGTAAGTTACTTTTTCGTTATGTATGGTTATCACTTTGCTGTAACAAAGACAACTTCTATTAAAATTCAATCAGTTTTGCGTGAGAATAATTCTTTTCCCCTTTTCAGAAATAATGAGCACTTTCTCCATCCTGCAGGTGTCACTTATATAAAGAAAGAACCAGTACAAGTTTAAATTTCTTATTGCCATTGGCTTTATTCATACACGTTGAAACCAATGAAATCTAAATTCTATGTTAATGTTGTCTGCATCAATTCAGTTTACTAGACTGACACTGTTAAAAAAATGTTCTTGCAATACTGCAGTTGTCATGTATTGAGCATTATTTTTGTCTGATATTTTCTAACTATTGATTCGTTAATGACACTTTGGAGTGGACCCTAATGAACTAATTTCCTTTCCAGTTTAGAATTATGACCTTTCGGGAATTTTTGGAAGAAGGTATCTCTCTCTCTCTCTCTCTCTCTCTCTCTCTCTCTCTCTCTCTCTCTCTCTCTCTCTCTCTCTCTCTCTTTCGCTTACAAGATTAGATCTGATGGTATGGTGTATTATTAATTGTTGTATTATACAACAGTGTTTCCTGATAAAGTCCGATGGGGACATGCTGTAAAAAAGGTCACTGACATAATCATTACGCAGAAGCCTTCGGTAATCATGTACTTAGTATCGTTCTCATTACAGAGTTAAAGAGAAAAAAACATTTGACTGACCAAAAAAAAAAAAAAAAACTGCATCATCGACGCGAATAGTAATTGGATACGCCCGAGTCATTAAATAATTTTCATTATTCGTGTTATGATAACTACAGGTGATATCAATAGTGATTAAACCTTCCATAACTGGGACCTAATCAAATAGGGCATGTGTTTACCGACTTTTTTTGTCATCATTTTTAGTCTATTTCATCGACGTGGTTTCAAATAAAAAGAAAAATTAACAAAACAACATGTTCAAATGACGAATTGAGATCAACCGTAAAAGAAAATACTTTAAAGTAATTATCCGTACAACTCAAGGGAAAAGTTGCAATAAATTTTATGATTATCACCCGAGAGATTTCATTGGGCGTAATGATCAATATTCAATAAATATTCCATCTAAAATTCACTCTGCAAGCTCAGGAAAAATTCGCTTTTCATATGACGAAACTTATTTTGGCGTTATTTTGAACTTGCATTGGTTTGAATTTTCGTTGTACGTTGAAAAATAAACGAGACAACATAAATACTATGTCACAATGATGGGCTCAAGTTCGAAAAAAATAATTTATGCCCAAATTTTAAAACGGAAAAAATCCAAAATATATTCGGAAAGGTAGACATCTTATCAAAGGGAAACAAAGTGTAGTGAATTTACTTTCGCTATACAGTATATATGCAGTATATACTGTATATATATATATATATATATATATATATATATATATATATATATATATATATATATATATATATATATATATATTGTTATGGGCCCATGCCCATCAAACATACACAAGTCTCTTAAAATACAAATAAAATCACTAATGACCAAGTCCACAATAGGTGGAATGCCCGCAACAGAGTGTACAGAGATGGAATCAAGGAGGATAAAGAAAAACTGAAAATAAAACCTTAATATTTAATACAAACTTTTAGGTAGAAATGACCACTGAGCCTCTTACAAAATACATTAAATAAACACAAAAATCAACCACACACTGAAAACATCGAATAACAAACACAATTACACCAAATTAGGATAGACTATGCAATTACACTTTAAAGAGAGGGCCCTGAAAGTAATAGAAAGTCGAAAAGTCAGAATAACCTAACTTATTACACACTAAACATTTATCAAAAAAAAACTGCTTCCCTTAAGTGATCTCTAAACAGTAGTAGTGGCTAACGCAGCCTTCAAATCACGGGTCGAGGGGAATAATATATATTCTTGAGACCTTACCAAACGTAAGAGAGGTCCCCTAGGCAAAATAACTGGGCCAAGGGCGCAGACTGGAGAAAGAATCACTTTAACGTTGCAAGACGATCATTGGACACGGCCGTCCAACAGGTAATCACACCTTACCGGTTGGCAGAGAGGTCCCCTTGGCAAAATAACTGAACCAAGGGTGCAGACTGGAGAACAATCAACTTCTCAAAGGAGGACAGCAGCAGCAACTGAAGACAGGCAGATCTCGCAATCCCAAAATAAGTCAAGCCCTCACAATGTTAAAGGTCCAGAAACAACTGACTCAGTCCAGGCGAGACAGCGCCGAATACAGCTCCGGATGAGAAGCCAACACCACACGTGAAAATAAAACAAGCTCATTGTAATTAAAACTATACAGCAAGTCAGAAATGTCGGGGAGGAGGAAACAGGGTCATTACGTTCCAAAAAAAAAAAATAATTACTGCCAAAGTGACTTATTGAAAACAAATTAATTTACGTTAAAATTAACACATACTGACAATATA
>JANJGK010002805.1:27500-62500 GCA_039081455.1 Macrobrachium rosenbergii | reverse complement strand
GCTTCATAACCACTAAAATAAAGCAGGCTTAGGATGTTCTTGGGCGCTAATTCCCACAATCAGCACTAATTTTAGTCATCTTAGTTATTTAGAAAAGTTGAAATGTTCTTCGCGTTTTGTTTTACTCCGTATTTTTCTAAATATTACAATGCACTCATCCATGTTCCTTTGAGTTAATTATATCTGCATAAGTACTTTTGAAAACATATTGATGTTCAGTCAGGGAAACTGTATTTGAATGACCAAATTTTGATTTTAAATATTTTATTTTATTTTATTTTAAGACGATCTTTAAAAAAACAAGAAATGTTCGTGAGATTTTATTTCATCTGAGCGCAGAGACCTTTGCTGGGTACCGTATGTCCCCCCATACTCCCGGGGTTTCTATTAAAAATTTGCCATAAATCTGGCAAGATTTATGTGGGCCCTTTTTTCCCATTGCTTTCTCTCGCCGGAGGTTTGTAGTGTCAATTTATCACAACCATTTATAAAATCGTGATAAAAGAAAAAGAGGTTTTCTCTATAATTCATTGTCTTATTATTTCAGCCTTTCGGCCTCCGATAACGATTAGGCGAATATGATTGCTGAGTAACAAAACAACGATGCAGATATAATACTGAACTATTAAAATATTAAAATGTTAGGTCATGGAGGAATGACTTTACGTTGGACGAAGTAGATACGAAGTGGAAGGTTAAAATTTTTATAAGAACACTTTTGACTTTTTCTCTTCTTTTTTTAATACCGGAGCAGTAGCCCCTGAAAGATTTAGGGACCTTCTTTAGCAAGCGGCTGATCATTTTTTAATCGGACTTCAGAATACATTTCTTCCTTTTCCCTTATCCGATTTCACATGAAATTCAGTTGCTGTAAATAGATGATTTTAAGAACCACTTGAAAATAGCAAGAACGTTATTTATGTTTCCTATATCTTGAACGATTCTTTTCTTAACAGTGCGTCAAAAAAGTTGAAAATAAGAATGCCTTTTTTTTTCTTTTTGATAGTTAAGATCTAATCTGGTAATGTTATATCATTTAGCCTTTGTATCCTAAGACACAATAGAATTTCTTTGTGTGTGATTTTCTCGAGCGAATGGATAACCTACTTGGATTTCTGAGCTGAAGAATGTTTCCCAGGCCCTGAAACATTTAGAAATAAAATAGGAATATTCTTTGTATCAAAAGGTGACTAATAAGAAATCAGTGCTATACTACAAGAGCATATTTTTGGAGCCATTGTGAAGAACCGAAGATGCTTAAACCGTAAAATGTCAAAGAACTTTGATGATTCCTGAAATGTTAATTGTTCTCCATTCAGGGAGACGGAGAGGCATCATAATCATTTACATCAAGAGCTGCCTTTTTCACGGAATTATCCCAATTTCAATGTAGTTTAACAATGGGCAGTTCTATAGTAATTTTTCTTTTTCCGCTGTCTCAAAATATCATATGTATTTATGGCAACACACACTCAGAAGCACTCTAACACACGTTTAAGTAAGGGCAAGACTACGGGTTTTCCGTGGAGTGAGAGTATACATCCATACGTACACACACGTGTGTGTGTATATATACAGTATATATATATATATATATATATATATATATATATATATATATATATATATATATATATATATATATATATATATATTGTGCGTCAACATATCTGACAGCAGGCAAAGATACTTATCTAGTCATAATAGATCATTCATTCTGGCCCACTTTTCCATCCGGACATGGATAGAAAACGTTGTTGTAAACAGATATTATTTCTAACATTGGAAATACACGAGAGAGAGAGAGAGAGAGAGAGAGAGAGAGAGAGAGAGAGAGAGAGAGAGAGAGAGAGAGAGAGAGAGAGCTTGTTTCCTTTCCTGTAGTTCTTTAAAATATACAAAAATAACCTACATGTCCACAATAGAGCACGGAATTCGCATATACACACACCAGAGAGAGAGAGAGAGAGAGAGAGAGAGAGAGAGAGAGAGAGAGAGAGAATGGAAGTAAGTTGACCATATAGTCAACTCTGTCTCACAGCTTTTTCTGATTTTTGCAAACAATATAGACACTGGGGAAATATTCATCTTATGCCAGAAATTCTAAAAGCCAACGACATCCTTCCCTTCTCCTCCCATTCCCCCTTCCATCCCTGCCCCTCCTCCTTCCCCTTCCTTTCCCTCCCTCTCCACCTTCGCCCTCCCCATCTCCCTTCTCCCTCCCATTCACTTCCACCTCCCCTCTCCCTCTTCCCTTCCCCTCCCCTCCCTCCCTCTTCCCCTTCCCTTCTCCCTCCCCTTACTGACAGACTGTCATTCAGAGTTTTCTCGGGCAGCACCGGGTTGGTCAGCTAGTAAAGCTGTATAAAAAAGTGAATATTTGTATGTTTGAATGCTACAGAAATCCAAACTGCCTGACAGACCCAGACAAAATTTTGCACGTGGCCCCTATGTCACCCCAGAAAGGTTTGTAGCTCAAAATCAAACCCCTACCCCATGCCAGACATACAAACACAGACCAAAATGAAATTTTCGTTTTTTACTAGTGCTGTTCACCTTTTCTTCAGTAATTTATGAGAGTTATCAGTGGCTTGGGTGGAGAACAACCACCTTTTCTGTTGGTGACGTCATTAACTCCTCCCACTGCAAACGCAATAATCACTAGTACATCCAAAAAATTAAACAGCTCTGTATGACTGTATAAGAATTACTTTTATTCAGTCATAAAGCAATGCAATTCAAAACATAACTTCTACCTCCACGTCAGTCAGCCCTTACAATCCTCGCCACAGAAAAAAGTAGTAACAGACCAAATGCTCCAGCTTTTCTTCCAGGTGCTGTCATATGTATGATTAACCTGCAATAAAAAATTCTATAACAAATTTTTTTTTCAGAATTTACGTGAATTTTGACCTTAATTTATGATAATTAATAATATAATAGTTTATTACCTTGATAAAATCACCATTGAAAACAACACATCGACAATCTTTATAAAAGACCATTCAGACGTCGGCCTACACTTTCCCCGAGAAACGTCAGAGGAAACTGGACCCGTTCGTTAACACGCACAGGAAACCGAATACAGTTGTAGCTCTCTTTACAGTGTCTAAAATTACCATCGTGATAATATAATCTAATATTTGTAAAGCCAACGGACACTGTATCATAATAACTTATGGATATTATGAAGCTATTTGTCAAGCTAACAGCCTACCATCTTGGTTTAATGCGATATCGTTCGCATACCAGTCTTGAAAATGAGGTGGTAATCAGGAGGCTGAACGGTCCCTGGTTAAGTGAAGTTGTTAAGTATATCTTAGTTTAACCAAACCACTGAGCTGATTAACATCTCTCCTAGCCTAAGGATTAGACTTATTTTACTTGGCTAAGAACCAATTGGTTACTTAGCAACGGGACCTACAGCTTATTGTGGAATCCGAACCACATAATAGCGAGATATTAATTTCTATCACCAGAAATAAATTCCTCTAATTCTTCATTAGCCGGTCGGAGACTCGAACTCGGGCCTAGGGAGTGCTAGCCCACAACTCTACCGACTCGCCCAAGGAGGAACTAACTGAAGTTGTGCACAAGCCCAAACCACATTTCGTCCCCGTAGACCTGCTGACATGTCTTTCATCAATTGCGGTTGTTTTTTCGTTATTGCTGTGAAATCATATCGTTAAATTCTGATCTGACTGAGAGAGAGAGAGAGAGAGAGAGAGAGAGAGAGAGAGAGAGAGAGAGAGAGAGAGAGGGGGGGGGGGGCAGGGAGGGAGGCTAACGTTCGCACGGGCTTTCGATGACTGTGAGATCAGTTCCTGTGTGAAATTCGCATTTAAATATGGCTAGATAAGATTACTGGCGTAGCATTCTTTTGTTCACGAAGGGTAGATATAATTTGCCAAAGGGTCCCCTATATAGTATTTACAGCGACTCATCTACTATTCATTTCCATGTGTGAATCTCTTCACACACTAACCTTTCGGTATACGTGAATTTCTGTTCATTGCGGAAGTCTGTATGACACTGTCACCTTTCCCTCGAGCAGAGTGTCTTTAATGAATTCGAAACAGAATTATTAGTTACATGAAAGAAAAGCATTGCCAATTAAGTTAAGTATACCTTAGCTTTACCAGGCCACTGAGCTGATTAATAGCTCTCCTAGGGCTGGCCCGAAGGATTAGACTTATTTTACGTGGCTAAGAACAAATGGTTACTTAGCAACAGGACCTACAGCTTATTGTGGAATCAGAACCACATTATAGCGAGAAATAAATTCCTCTAACTCTTCATCAGCCGGCCGGGGGAGTTGAACTCTGCCCCATCGAGTGACAGTCCGAAAATCTACCGACTCACCCAACGAAGGGCTAGCATTGCCAATGTTAGTACACATGCTTTACACTAAAAAACAATTTAAAGGAAATGTAGGAACATTTTTCTGAGTCCTTCAAAGTTTTCCTGAGAAGCTCCGGGGTTGGTCAGCTTGTATATATAGCCTATATGTGTGTGTGTGTATATATATATATATATATATATATATATATATATATATATATATATATATATATATATATATATATATATATATATATATGTATATGTATATGTATATATATATATATATATATATATATATATATATATATATATATATATATATATATATATATATATATATATATATATATATATATATATATATATATATATATATATATATATATATATTATTATGATTAGCAAGAATTCGCTAGCAAATTGCCTCCCCTCCCCCCCCCCCTCCTTTGTTGTTGTTGGTTGTTCTGTTGTGTTTCATTTACTGCCAGCCGGCCGATCGATAGACCATCTGTCTATCGACTTAAAACAAGGGTTTAAAAGATTAAAGGCGCTCCCATTTTTGATAAAGATCTTTCCTTCGAGGCAAAAGTAATCTGGCTTGGGTGTTTCTCCTACAGGCCAAAACCTCCCCTGCGGGCAGCAGGTGCAATGAGTCAAAACATCTGTGTTGGGCGCACCCCCTGCCCCATAGGAGGGGATAAAAAGCAAAAGCCCACGAGGTCTCGACACACACGCGGGCTGGAAGATATGGAATGAAGACGTCCCCAACACCTGGCCCCATCGATGCCCTTGCATCCCAACCACATGGCCCTTTCCAAAGTATACGTTTCCTCGTGCCCCTCGACCGGATTCCAAGTATTCGCTCCACCGTTGGCCTGCCTCGAGCCCACACGCCATTGCTTGGAGTTTCGAGGAGTCCCCATCGCCTTGCCCCTTTACGGAAGCCCTTGCATCTCACCACGTGGAAGAAACTCCTCCTCGGAAATCACAAGTCATCCACGGACCGCCTTCTACACGCCCTCGGAAAATCTGCTAAGGTAAAGTGCCCTGGAAGAGCCCCATTTCAGTCACGCTTTTGTCTCGTAATATTTTCTTAAAGAGAATGCCAGAAATCTCCCTTGTCTAATGTCCGTGCGCCTCTGGCATCGGCAGTATTAATTCTTTATTACTCCTTTGGCACCCTCAGTGCAGCTTCGAATTCATTATTCTTTTGTCTATTTTCATTACTGGCGTATAATGTGCATATCTCTCATTTCAGAGGGATCCTATTTCGTGGAAGCTTCTCAGACTGTGGCTGGAATTCCCCAGTTTCATTCAATCTACTTGAGTTCCTCTTTCCCGTACTAAGGTCATTTATGTAAATACACTACTTTAAATGTGCCCACGTGTTTTACGTAATATTTCCCTCAGTAACCAGAGCCCAATGCTCATATGAAATTCTCCTTTGTTTTCCTCTTTTTTTACGTTTTCCCGTACCCACGAAGTCAGAATCACAAGGCTAAATTACCTTAAATTGTTGCTACCTGTCTCACAGAGCATATTTCAAACTAAAACCACAGAAAAACGTAAAAATATATATATATGTATGTATATATATATATATATATATATATATATATATATATATATATATATATATATATATATATATATGGAGCCTCGATGGCTCAGTCGGTTACAGCAGCAGCTTCGGACTTCGTAGAGGTCTGTGGCGCGGGTTCAAATCCGCAGCCGACTGATCAGAGAGGCAGACACTTTGCTATCCGTGTAGACATCCCGGGATTATATATGTAATCAACGGATAGGTTTGCTTAAAAAGCAAATGGGTGTTACAGACTAAATACACACACAAAACAAAGCCACTACAACACCTTCTAAAAACATAACAAACATCTCACACGTCTCGAACTCTCGCCCTACCCGCGCAATAACTTCTCGCTGCTGGGAAGAAAGGGCGTTGGGTCGGGTATGATACATGATACATACGCTACCGGGGTCTAAGCGATGTCAGGCAGGGCAGCCGATCGAGACTACAGGTCTACCCCAAAGCCAAATCAAAAGTCCTTCAAAAGAAGGCATCGTGCTTACCCCATACAAAAATGGGAAAAAAGCACATTAAAAGAAGAAGAAGAAGAAGAATATATATATATATATATATATATATATATATATATATATATATATATATATATATATATATATACATACACTGTATATTATATATATAAATATGTATAAAAGATATCTATGTATCACTGTTCCAAATGTATTTCTGAAAGAATTTCCACTATTCACATGTATGCCTCACTGAAATATAAAATGAAAACACTAAGAGAGAGAGAGAGAGAGAGAGAGAGAGAGAGAGAGAGAGAGAGAGAGAGAGAGAGAGAGAGATGGCTGAAAAAACCACCTAAATTGGAAGGTCAATACAGATTGAACTTTCAAGACAACGGATTAAATGTAGATTTTTTACCATATTATATGTAATATTACTCATCTCATTAGAACGGTTATAATTAATGGTCTGTCTAATGAATAAAATTCCTGCCGGAATATAAAAAATAAAAAAGAGTACTGCTTCACTAATTAGGTTAATAAGTTCTCCTATCCTATTCGCTCACAAAAGGCTTGTTAGGCTCATAATTGTTTTGATCAAAGGGATAAGTAGGGTGAATTTATGGAGAGAGAGAGAGAGAGAGAGAGAGAGAGAGAGAGAGAGAGAGAGAGAGAGAGAGAGAGAGAGAGAGAGAAATTTAATAACCTTTCTAACGGGAAAGGCAATTAAAGAGCGAGGCTAGAGCGTGATGAAATTTTTAAATGTGGTAGAAGAAGATTGATAAAAATACATAATTAGCTTTGTTATTGACGAGAAATTGGTACTGGAGAAAAGGTTCTTGTTTTGTTTTATTGTTTCTATTCAGAGGAGGGGCGGGTTAAAATAGATATAAGTGCATAGATTTCCTCTGATATTGGCTACCCTAATACTGTAGTTAGAGAGAGAGAGAGAGAGAGAGAGAGAGAGAGAGAGAGAGAGAGAGAGAGAGAGAGAGAGAGGAAAGCTTTTCTTTGGTAAACAATAGGTTTTGTGTTGCGAGATGCTCATAAGAAAGTTCCGTTATTTAGATATTGTATCGTATGTTATTTTTTATGGAAGCATTATATATATATATATATATATATATATATATATATATATATATATATATATATATATATATATATATATATATATATATATATATATATATATATGTTGTGTGAAGGTATTTCATCAGAAATTCCTCCAAGTGTTTGGTTATAAGGACTGTGTTTGGAACTCAGTCAGAGTTTGGTTATGACATCTTCAGTTTCTTCATGGCTGTAGAATAAGACTGTTTTTGGAAGATCAGACCAATGTTCTGCAGGATTTCAGACAAACTCCATAGTGGTTTTTCTTGTATTTCGTATAAAGACTTATTTACAAAGAATACAATTGGTCTGCATGGGATGATCTCCCATGTCGATCTAATCTCTAAGCTGTCACACTTTTACATAGCAAGACTAAGATGCACACATACGAACAAACATATGACCTCGTTCCCAAGAACTTCCCACGGCTACGTGACATTTGCCTCCAGCTCTGAGCAAAAGGAGAACGCTGAGTTTATGCAAACGAATGCTAATGTATGATGACGCACTGTCTTAAAGCACTACACAGGTACTTATTGATGACGTTTGCGTCTGGTTTGACCAAACGGAGATTTCACAATAGCCTTCCTTTCATGATCGATACAGATATACAAATTGGGAATTATCTTAGATTTACTAAGAAACGTAGTTTCTTTAAATGTGGCATAAATGAAATATGACATTTGCTCGGCCACGTAAAACACAATAGGAACGAAATCATCAAAACAGGCATTCACTAGCTAAGCATAAATCCTCAGAAAGCAAAAGAAAATATACGCTTCCAAATATCATTATACTCAAAATGTGAATGAGATATATAGTAATTACTGAAGACAGCAAATACTGAAATATGTTGCATATTTGTGAACATAAGTCTTACTAAAATGTAGCAAAGTGAGAAAAAAAAGGTAAGTTATATAACTCAAATATTGATTATACTGACAATGCTAATGATTAACATATAAATCATATATAGATAATGCAATCCGGATAAATCAAATAAAATAATGCAATTCAGAAATGATAATGCAATCCTGAAATGATAATGCAATTCAGAAATGATAATGCAATTCATATACGAAGTAAAAACATTTGTGCACAGATTATATGAATACACTTGCAATGATAGAGATTGAAATCAATGCTTAAAAAATGTATCCAAAGGTAATAACCATATGGTAGGTTTATATAAACAAACAGTTATCCTGATAGATTAATCAGCATGGACAACCAAAATGCAAAATGTTGAATGAACAACATGCTACTACACGCAATCGATACATACATATGTAGTATAGGTTATTAAAGAAATAAATGTAGATAAATGATAACACCAGAAATGTTCAGCTCTTCCTCACATATATTACCACCGAAAATAGAACCTTTTCAGTCTTTCTCTGTGTACTCGAGCTTTAATGAAAAAATGGCCAGTAATTTCATTACTGTACTCGGAACATATAATTGCGCCAGTCCAACGTTGACCTTTGAGAAACAGTAGATTTCGCAATGGTCTCCTTCATCTCTCGTGCTTTTTTCCAAAACATTACGCTGACGATTACGCCTACGGCTCCCAGGAACATACCAACGGCAATTAATGTGTAGAGGAGAAGAAAATCATGGTGATCAGAAGAATGGCTCGCAGGAGACAGCAAGTCTAATGATGCAATAGCGTTTTCGATGGGCCTGCTGTAGGGAATTGTTAGACCTTGCAGCCTAGTGTTTCCCCACGATGTGTTGATGAAGAAGTTGCGGCCTCTGATGATGGATGTGCTAGCTCGGATGAAGAGTGACGACGTTGTTGCAGTGCAGCCATCATTAACGACGAACATGTGTCCTGTTGTCCTAGTACCATCTGGGCAAGTGACGATGTATGGTTCTGCAGAGAAGACGAATGACGTGCCATTCACGAGCCTGTGACGAAACTGATTGTCACGATACCGTACTAAACCAGCCAAACAATGCTCATGTGTATGGGGAGAGGTTCTGTTAAGTACCAAGTCCAATTCGCATGAATTCAATGACGTAATGTTTAAGAATTCAAACAAATCGATCCTGCACACTACATTATTCATAACATCATGGCAATCATTTAACAGTGCTTGGTCTCGGACTACCGCAAAAGCTTCTTTATTGGCGGAAACCAATACTAGAGCTGACAGATTATTAATAATAGGTGTCGAGACGTTAGATACATACGTGGGAAAAGGCGAAATTTTATACGCTTTCCACGCGTCTGATGGGTTGAAAGGAATGTCGATTACGATCTTATCAAGGTCAACTTTAACTGTAATCAAGCTGTAATAAAACTCAACTTTATGGAAATCTACTACTGGAACATAGCGCATTTTATCGTGAGCATTATTGATAATCTGAGTAAGATCTTTAATCGGTAACAAATGAGGAGACAACACGCCTTTAGCAGCAAGTGTTATAGCTTCCACGTAATCTTTTGATTTTTCGATAAAGCTTGAAACTCTCGAGTATACATGATTAATTTTAGCGTGATAATACATCAAAGTTGCTAACAAAACTTGAGTGTCATGAATCTGATTGAAACGTCGTGACTGTTCATTTACTTTACTGATTACGCTGTTCAAAGCTTGAATTTGTTTATTTAGTTCTCCTGCTAATACCTCTTGTTGATGTTCCAGATTTTCGATTTTAACCCCGTGATCGCGAAGTTTTAAACGATTTGAAATCCCTAACCCAAGACCTGCTACGGAACCAACCAAATTTAATGCCGCTAGAACAAGTGGGTTACGCCTTTCTGTAACGTCATGAGGTATTGACCACATTAGCAAATCACGAGCCAAGATTTCAGCTTCGCTTGTTTTATTCCTTAATTCCCAGAAAAGCATATTAATTGTGTCACTGACTTGATTCGGCGACGTTGGATCACTGCTAGCTAAGAATGATTTATGCAAGTCTGCCAGAGATTGATAAAAAAGAGTCAATTCTGATTTCAAAGTTATGACTTCATTTTCGCTAGTAAAAATGGCGTTCATATTGACTTCTAAAACTATATTACTGCCAGTTAGAAAGAAATTATTCATTTCCTCTACTATAGAACCATGATGTAAAGTTATTTCAGAACTCTTCCCAGCTACGATAAACATTGAGAGGAATAGTGCATGGTATAATTTGACAAGCTTCATGTTGGAGCCTGTAAAAGAAAATAACTTGTAAATAATGAAACAAAAACATCGCATCATCCAAATGATGTAAAAATTCACACAATAATTAACTTTTTCATAACAAACCATTGTCTTAAGCTCTCACATGAGAGATAGATACTGTTCGAACATCGGTTGAATCGGACTGATTCCGAATTTTAAGTCGGTTACCTATTAAAGCTTCTATAACTATGAAAGGACCTTCAAACTTAGGCAACAATTTCCAATTTAGCCCTTTTCTAACATAGACTTGTACATATACTATATCTCCTTCTTGGTAAGGCTTTGTGACCTTAGCTTTTTTATCATGTGCATTCTTCATTAACACTTGAGCCTGTAAGAGGTTTTGATAAAGTGTTTGATATCTACTTCGGCTAACATCTATTATATCCTTCAACGGATCTGATAAACTAGATGTCGGGGATAATATGTGAAAAGGTGACCTAGCAGGTATCCCATATACAGCTTCATGGGGAGACATACGGATTGAAGTATGATAATTGTTATTTAGGGTACTGGACACGGTGGGTATTGCAATATCCCAGTTTGGGTCCATACCGCCTATGTTTACACGCAGTATGTCTAGCACCTTTCTATTAACCCGTTCTACCAATCCATTAGATTCAGGATGGTATATCATCGTATTGACTTTCTTTATTTGCAGAATTTCGCACAATGAGTTAAGGAAGTGATTATTGAATTCTCCACCTGAGTCAGAGATTATTATATTTGGAATTCCATGTCTGCATATATAGCACTCGTAAAACTTCCTAGCGCACTCAATGGCTGTTTTACTTTTTAGTGGTATTAATTCAGTATACCGTGTAAGGGCGTCAATGATAACCAAGAGGTTTTTATTCCCCCGGTCTGTCTCGTAAAAACCTGTCAAGAAATCAAGGTGTACCCTTTCAAAAGGTTTGCTAGGTACGGGATAAGTTCCGAGACCTACAGGATTCTTAGTATGGCCCTTGTGACGGAAACATATATCACAGTTTTTAATATATGTCTTAATATCTTTTAACATAGTAGACCAGTAAAATAATGACTTGGCCTTTTGAGAGGTTATTTCGAATCCCAGGATGACCATGCAGAGGATGGTTGTGAAGCCATTTCAGAACGATTGGGATTAATGTGATAGGTACAACCACTTGGTCGTTAGTTAACTGTGTTGAACTCCTGGTTCTCCTAGCCACGGATCGGCATAGAATGTTATCCTTAATCAAGAAATATTGATTCGTATATTTCACATATTCCTTATCATCTGGATTCCTATTTAATGCATCTATTATTACTCTTAATTTCTGATCTTTCATTTGTTCTTGTCGTACTGAATCTAGATTCCATTCTATATCTGTAATATTCTCTGTTGCTTGGGCTAACGATTGACCATTTTCGATAGCAATTTTCATAGCTTGCGAAGGAATTGGAATTTCTTCTAGATCAGCGAAAGGTATTGAGTGTGTTGGTACTGGGTTACGAGATAGCGCATCTGCGATTACGTTTGCTTTACCGGGTAAGTATCCAATTTTAGCTCCAAAGTCCTGGATAATCATGTGCCACCGAGTTCTTTTAGGACTATGATTGAAACCTTTAAAAAAGTCAGTAAGGGGCTTGTGATCAGTTAGAACCTTGACACTATACCCATAGATTATATATTTAAAATGTACCAACGAATTAGCAATGGCGAGGCATTCCTTATCTATTACTGCATATTTCTTCTCTGACATTTTTAATTTGCGAGAATAAAAAGCAATGGGGAAAAACTTATTGTCATGCCACTGGAGTAACACACCTCCTACTCCTTGATCTGATGCGTCGGTTGCAATAATAAACTCTTTAGTAAAATCGGGAAACTTTAAAATAGGAGCAGAACTGATTTTTTCTTTCAAGGTATCAAAAGCAATTTGATGTTGGGATTCCCATTTGAAAGTTACGTCCTTCCTTATGAGATCAGTTAAAGGAGCTGCTATTACTGAATAATCTCGGATAAACCGACGATAATAACCCGAAACCCCGAGAAATTGCTGTATGGCTTTAACATTAGTAGGAACGGGAAATTTACTAATAGCAGAGATTTTATCATGGACTACTTTAAGACCTTGCCGAGATACCATGAAACCCAAATAGACTAATTCGTCTTTAAAAAACTCACATTTAGAAATTTTTACTTTTAGATGATGTTCTCTTAACCTTTGAAGGACTATTTCTAGTTTACTTAAATGCTCCTCCAAGGTGTTGGAAAATATAACTAAATCATCCATATAAGCATGGAGAATATTCCCTAGTAAATCTCCGAACACTATATTGATCATTCTAGTGAACGTAATAGGAGCACAACGTAGCCCAAATGGCATACGTAGGAATTCATAGTGACCTCTAGCTGTACTAAAAGCAGTGTACTGGGTACTATCCTTAGCTAAGGGTATCTGGTGAAAGCCTTTAAGTAAGTCCAAGGAAGTAAAAAATTTATTCTGTCCTAATAGAGACAAAATATCATCTGTGCAAGGTACTGGGAAACGATCAGGGACAGTTTGGTCGTTAAGCTTGCGAAAGTCAACACAAATCCTCCAGGTTTTGTCCTTTTTTGGTACTACTATCAAGGGAAAATTATAAGGGCTGTTAGATTTCTTAATAACCCCCTCTTTTAACATTTTATCTACCTCAACATTGATTTCATTCAGAAATTTGGCCGGTAGACGATATGAAGGCACGTAAATGACCTGGTCTTTATCCTTTAAACGAATTTGATGTTCGATGACTTCCGTTTTGCCTAAAGCTCCAGTACTAGTAGAAAAAACATCACTATATTTGGATAAAAGATCAAAAAATTTCTTGCTTATATCCCTGTCTAAGATGTCTGCTTCGATCTTGCCTTTAATTACCTTTAAAAGAGATTCGTCTGTTGCTGATTCAGTGGAGTTAATTTCAGCAACTGTAAGGATTCGATGTTTATATGCTTCGATATTGACAATATGTTGATTTTCATGTACTGTTAAAGCAGCATTTAAGTGATTAAAAACTTCAATGTTAACCCGATGATCAGAATTTACTGTGTATAATGCTTGCGTGACTGAAAGCCCATTGATCTTTAAGGTATCAGGAAGAATTAAAACCTCTGAGCCTGGCAATTTTCTTTTAACCTTGACCGTGAGATACGATGGTGTGTTTGGCTCAATGGTTTGTGCGAACGCAGCAAGGACGGGTGCCTGAGAGTTATGTTGGGTTGCTGTAACAATATCATCGCTTATGAGACAAGTGACTGGCTCTTCGATATACGTTATCTTCTTACTCTCTGTCTCCTTCTGATCCAAAACAGATTTCAATGTGTGTGAAGACCGATAGAATTTCCCTTTTATAAACACTCCGTGTTTTGCGGGTGTTAAAATTACGTTATGTAATGACATTGATGGATATCCCATAATAACTACTGGGTACATATTAATATTGCCAACTATGATAAAGGTATCCGTAAAAGTACGTTGCCCCAACCTGTATTGTATCTGAGATGTACCAATTACATCTAATTCATTATTGCCTATTCCTGACAAACGAACATCAGAGCGTTCGATGGGAAATCTTGAAAATAAAAGGTGATGGGTACGTAAATCCATTATATTACGTGGACTACCTGAATCAAAAAACAAGGTGAAATGCTTGTGTTCTAAGCTAACTGCATGCAAAGTGGGTCTAACTTCTTCTGAGCCAATAATAGCGTGTATTTTGCAAAAATCTACGGGACCGTGCTCTGCATGTTTGGGAGACACTACCTCGATTTCTGGAAAATTCTTGTCTTCACACATATCTTGGAGAACATTAAACTTATTATCTGATTCAAAAAGTGATGATAACCCAATATCACTCTCCTCCCCCTTTAAGCTGGCTATGTGGTGTTTGTCTGCCCGCCGGCATTCGGAAAATTCACTGACGCATTATTGTTTGGAACTGCTGAGCCTGAAGTTGGCTTTCCCGAGGAACGATTTGAATGTACTTGTTTCTGACCTGCATTACTGTTCTGCTTGTAATGTTTGTTCTTTCCCCCATGGTACTGTTGCTTTTTAGCGTCATTACCAGTGTTTTGAATGTTTGTGTTACTGTTTAAATTCTTCTTTCTTGCATTGCAATGACTATACTTATGATGCGTACTGTTATGGATTGAACAATAGCGGGACCTACACTCATTTATCACATGACCAGGTTTTTTGCAATTGTAACAAATGACTGCTGATGGATTATTAGTGACTAAGTTAACCTGTTGCGGTGATGTAGACGCATGATTTTTGTTTTCTTGCTTTGTAAAATCCTGAATCAGAGAAGGATCGAGATCTGTACACTTGGACAAGTGTTTCCGAACTTGCCTATAGATATCTAATTCTGAGCTATCTGATTGTAATTTTTCATCAAAACACTTAACCAAAGGTTCAGGTAACATTGCTGTTACAAGTGTTAAATAGAATAACCTGCAGACAGATTTGGAACTGATATGCAGATTACCATTGACCCAACTTGAGCCATCAATCTGTCCTTTATACTCTTCGAGCCTATCTCCTATCAGAGCTGCCCTATCTGCTATACTTAGATTAGTCATAGATGTGAGTCTTATGATGTTGCGTAAAGCAAGAACTTCATCCAATGCATCCTCACTCCCATAAATGGAACGCAGATTGGCTTTGAAACCATCCCAAGTGTTTGTTTCTTTAAAAGATATTCCCCGCAAGTACGCACCTGCATCTCCCTTAGCAAAATCTATGAAACTCTTTGCCTCTTGCAATTGTAAAGACGGATCGGTAATGGATTTTGCCGTGAGGTGTACGTCTATAGACGAAATCCAAGATTCGACACCCTGCGTCAAAAATCCATTGACACGACCTGCGAATGGTACAATTGGCGATCTAGCATTAACTACCGTAAGTACAGGATTCTGTGGGGAAGTGGTGGGGTCGCTCCCACTTGGGGTTGGAGGAGTCATTTTCCTACTAAGTTTCCTATCCGCACGCCTACTCTCTAAGTGATCTTGAAACCTATATGAATAAACACGGCCGCTACGTAACCTCATAAATCTAAACCAGGAACGCAAGTAAATAACAACCGAGATTCATATAACCGCTAAAAAATAACATCACTTATGAAAAATGCACCATAAAATACAATAATGAAAGGTAATAAATGCACTTTCCTGAAAAAGAACAGAGTTAACAATGTGTCAGGCGTAAAAAATAAAAGGACACAAAAGTATGAAAAAAAAATGAGGTATCAGGAACCGCTACGTCTGCAAGGCAAAGGTAGTAATCTACGGCACTGCTCACCTTATATCAGCAACCTGCCACTCGAGACCCGAACACTGTAAATGAATATACCAACTGTTACAAATAATGGCTGTACTTAGCTTTTTATTGGATTCTGGTAAGTAGGTCGACGAGGTTCCTCTGCTGTCCAACTTCCGTCTGACTAGATACACGTCATCGAAGGGATGTTATTGTGGATGTTGAACTTCTTATGTTGATGAATGTTGATTGCAGAAACCCTCAAGGAACAACGTGGAGTGTTGATGTGCAATGTTGCGTAGATTTGTGTAGATTTCTCTCTCTCTCTCTCTCTGCCATGCGTTGGGGTAGATGTGTTGTGAAGGTCAGATGTTTTCCTCGCTTTTTCGTTGTTGATTGTTTTCTTTCCGTCAGCCTGTAACCATGTCGTTTATGAAGATGACAATTGTCTATGGTTTTTTGGGCATCTCGCCGTATCGGAGCTTCCGTTTACCAAATGTAGACGCCATGTAGAGGTGCTGCCAGAAAGCTCTGTTGTGACCGCTGTTGTGTGTGCTGCCACCACTGTTATAGGAAGGTATTTCATCAGAAATTCCTCCTGGTGTTTGGTTATAAGGACTGTGTTTGGAACTCAGTCAGAGTTTGGTTATGACATCTTCAGTTTCTCCATGGCTGTAGAATAAGACTGTTTTTGGAAGATCAGACCAATGTTCTGCAGGATTTCAGACAAACTCCATAGTGGTTTTTCTTGTATTTCGTACAAAAGAATACAATTGGTCTGCACAGGATGATCTCCCATGTCGATCTAATATCTAAGCTGTCACACTTTTACATAGCAAGACTAAGATGCACACACACGAACAAACATATGACCTCGTTCCCAAGGACTTCCCACGGCTACGTGACTTTGCCTCCAGCTCTGAGCAAAAGGAGAACGCTGAGTTTATGCAAACGGATGCTAATGTATGATGACGCACTGTCTTAAAGCACTACACAGGTACTTATTGATGACGTCTGCGTCTGGTTTGACCAAACGGAGATTTCACAATAGCCTTCCTTTCATGATCAGTACAGATATATATGTTGGGAATTATCTTAGATTTACTAAGAAACGTAGTTTCTTTAAATGTGGCATAAATGAAATATGACATATATATATATATATATATATATATATATATATATATATATATATATATATATATATATATATATATATATATATATATATACTGTATATTGCATATATTATGTGTATATTATATATATATATATATATATATATATATATATATATATATATATATATATATATATATATATATATATATATATATATATATATATATATATATATATATATATATATATATGTATATATCCGTATATTATATATATTATATTATAACTTTATTTATTATATGTATTATATATTATATATTATATCTATCTATCTATCTATCTATCTATCTATCTATCTATATCTATATATATCTGGGTGTGTGAAGTTTTGTCGCTTGTGCAAAGGTGAATTTTCTGTATACACAATATGTAAGGGTTACTTTTTTTATATACGCAGTTTACACAAATTCTCTACTATAAACTATCGACCCCTGAATTCCTTAGCATACGAGACCATGTGCTTAAATGTAAACATAAAATAAAATATGATGATTTTGAAATATTGAGTAGAGCCTCGAATGACCAGCTTCTAAAGGTTCTGGAATCATTATTTATTAAACAGATTGTTCTGCAGTTAAACTCCCAGTCCTCTGCCACGCCTCTATACCCGTCGTGAGTGTTCTGGAACCCAAAGTTGCCCTTCAGTGTCACTCAACTCTTTCTTCTTGAAATCTAGGTGTGCCTTCTGTTCTGTATTTCAGGCCTTGTTCATCTGTTTTAATCATTTTATAACAATCGTAATTTTTTTATTTTCGTTCTTGTCTGAGTCATTAAATGATTTAAAATTTGTTTGTCTTTTTAGCCTTTAAAATGGGACTTATGGTCCAGTAACGTCGGCAACTTTAATAAAGTCATTATATCAACATGCCTGTCCCTCTCACTCTTCGGATCCGGCATATATATATATATATATATATATATATATATATATATATATATATATATATATATATATATATATATATATATATATATATATATATATATATATATATACATATATATATACATATATATATGTATTTGTGTATTTACATGTGTGTGTGTGTATGTGTCTTTGTGTATGTATATACTTTGTCAGAGAACGCTATATTTGACCGAGTCAGGTGGGGGAAAGCTATCAGAAACATCGACTCTAAAGAGAAGTGGGAAAAGATGCAGAGAAAGAATATATATATATATATATATATATATATATATATATATATATATATATATATATATATATATATATATATATATATATATATATATATATATATATATATATATATACATATACATATGCACAGAAATGTATGTACACATACATGTATATATATATATATATATATATATATATATATATATATATATATATATATATATATATATATATATATATATATATATATATATATATATATATATATATATATATATATATATATATATATATATATATATATATATATATATATATATATATATGTGTGTGTGTGTGTGTGTGTGTGTGTGTGTGTGTATGTATATATACGTATAGGCACAGTATATATATATATATATATATATATATATATATATATATATATATATATATATATATATGTGTGTGTGTGTGTGTGTGTGTGTGTGTGTGTGTGTGTGTTTGTGTGTGTGTGTGTGTGTGGGTGGGTGTGTGTGTGCGGGTCTTCGCCAATGTTAATATTCATGAAGGATTCATATCAGCATCACGTAATATAATTAACGAAAGCTTTATTTTGCGAGATTAAAGTGCCTTTAGTTCCCTCATATAGCTGGAAAAGCTGTCAATGTTAATCACGTTATATTTAACACAATAAGGATAGCTTATCAAACTGAGACAGACACATAGATATTTCATGGATATAACTAAATTCCACTAAATATATTAGAAACATTAAAAATCCATGAAGTATATTGGTCACAGGAGGGGAATATTTAATGACATGGCATATTGCAAATTGCATTACCTATCAATTACCTTAACGTTTAGACTAATATAAATTTTTCCCATTCTTCAGTTTTATATTACTAATGTTTCAGATATTTTTTTGTTTTTATATCTCATATAATTGAAAAAAAATTTGTTGGCATGGCAAAGCTACAGTATGTACTTTTCTAAAGTTATTTCTATCAACCTTTGAACGATTAATTCTCTTGTATGTTTGTGTGTGTGAAATCAAGAAGGAATTTCAGGAAAATACCTAAACGATGGTCAGCATAATATGTGCAGCCGTTAAAACTAATTAATCTAAAAAAAAAAGCAGTCTAATGAAAAAAGAAATCTATACAAGCAACGTCTTCATATATCTACGTCAACAATCTTGAATGATCACGAAAACGCTGCATTTCTCTCACACGTAGAATATTTGTGATTTGCTAAAGCAAATAACTTGCATTGAAAATATTATAAGGGGCTTTCGAAGAATTTCAGTGCTCTTGCATTGTTACAAGAGCATAAAGATCACCAGATGATGAGAGTTACTAGAATGAACGACGGCATGGTTCCTTCTTTGGTACTGAACCTCGGTAGGTGTGTCGTTAGTAATAAGATCCTATTGATCAGCTTAAGTACTAAGATAATTTATTTCCCATCCAATGGTGCAACACCACATAAACATCAGTTCTCAAAATAGTTCCTTAATGGTAAAAACTTTTATACTCAGCGACAGAGATTAATTTTAGAGCAGTGGTAGGGATGAAAGGTCAGTCATTTGGGAACAGTAGTAAGTATGAAAGGTCGGTCATTTGGGAACAGTAGTAAGTATGAAAGGTCAGTCATTTAGGAACAGTGCTAGGGATAAAATTCAGTCGTTTTGGCAACAGCAGTAGAGATGAAATGTCAGTCATTTGGGAACAGTGGTAGGGATGAAAGGTCAGACATCTGGGAACAGTGGTAGGGATGAAAGGTCAGTCAGTCATTTGGGAACAGTGGTAAGGATGAAAGGTCAGTCATTTGGGAATAGTGGAAGGGATGAAAGTTCAGTCATTTGGGAACAGTGGTAGGGATGAAAGGTCAGTCCTTTGGGAACAGTGGTAGGAGTGAAAGGTAAGTCATTTGGGAACAGTGGTAGGGATGAAAGGTCAGTCCTTTTGGAAGAGTGGTAGGGATGAAAGGTCAGTCATTTGGGAAAAGTGGTAGGTATGAAAGGTCAGTCCTTTTGGAACAGTGGTAGGGATGAAGGTCAGTCATTTGAGAACAGTGGTAGGGATGAAAGGTCAGTCCTTTGGGAACAGTGGTAGGGATGAAAGGTCAGTCATTTGGGAAGAGTGGTAGGGGCTGAAGGTCAGTCATTTGGGAACAGCAGTAGGGATGAAAGGTCTGTCATTTGGGAAGAGTGGTAGGGATGAAAGGTCAGTCATTTGGGAACAGTAGTAAGTATGAAAGGTCAGTCATTTGGGAACAGTGGTAGGGGTGAAAGGTCAGTCATTTGGGAACAGGGGTGGGGGTGAAAGGTCAGTCATTTGGGAACAGAGGTAGGGATGAAGGTCAGTTATTTGGGAACAGTAGTAGGGATGAAAGGTCAGTCATTTGGGAATAGTGGAAGGGATGAAAGTTCAGTCATTTGGGAACAGTGGTAGAAATGAAAGGTCAGTCATTTGGGAACAGTGGTTGGAATGAAAGGTCAGTCATTTGGGAACAGTGGTAGGGATGAAAGGTCAGTCCTTTTGGAACAGCGGCAGGGATGAAAAGTCAGTCATTTGGGAACAGTGGTAGGTATGAAAGGTCAGTCCTTTTGGAACAGCAGTAGGGATGAAGTTTAGTCATTTGGGAATAGTGGTAGGGATGAAAGGCCAGTCCTTTTGGAACAGTGGTAGGGACGAAAGGTCAGTCATTTGGGAACAGTGGAAGGGATGAAAGGTCAATCATTTGGGAACAGCAATAGGGATGAAAAGTCAGTCATTTGGGAATGGAGGTAAGGATGAAGGTCACTCATTTGGGGATAGTGGTAAGGATGAAAGGCCAGTCATTTACGAACAGTGATAGGGATGAAAGGTCAGTCATTTGGGAACAGTGATAGGGATGAAAGGTCAGTCATTTGGGAAGTGTAGGGACGAAAGGTCAGTGATTTGGGAACAGTGGTAGGTATGAAAGGTTAGTCATTTGGGAACAGGGGTAGGGATGAAAGGTCAGTCATATCTGAACAGTGGTAGGGATGAAATGTTAGTCATTTGTTAACAGAGGTAGGGATGAAAGGTTAGTTATTTGGGAACAGTGGTAGGGATGAAAGGTCAGACATTTGGGAACAGCAGTTGGGGTGAAAGGTCAGTCATTTGGGAACAGTGGTAAGGATTAAAGGTCAGTCATTTGGGAACAGGGGTAGGGATGAAAGGTCAGTCATTTGGGAAGTGGTAGGGATTAAAGGTCAGTCATTTGGGAACAGTGGTAAGGATGAAAGGTTAATCATTTGGGAACAGGGGTAGGGATGAAAGGTTAGTTATTTGGGAACAGTGGTAGGGATGAATGGTCAGACATATGGGAACAGCAGTAAGGATGGAAGGTCAGTCATTTAGGAACAGCAGTAGGGATGAACAGTCAATCATTTGGGAACAGCAATAGGGATGAAAAGTCAGTCATTTGGGAATGGAGGTAAGGATGAAGGTCACTCATTTGGGGATAGTGGTAAGGATGAAAGGCCAGTCATTTACGAACAGTGATAGGGATGAAAGGTCAGTCATTTGGGAACAGTGATAGGGATGAAAGGTCAGTCATTTGGGAAGTGTAGGGACGAAAGGTCAGTGATTTGGGAACAGTGGTAGGTATGAAAGGTTAGTCATTTGGGAACAGGGGTAGGGATGAAAGGTCAGTCATATCTGAACAGTGGTAGGGATGAAATGTTAGTCATTTGTTAACAGAGGTAGGGATGAAAGGTTAGTTATTTGGGAACAGTGGTAGGGATGAAAGGTCAGACATTTGGGAACAGCAGTTGGGATGAAAGGTCAGACATTTGGGAACAGCAGTAGGGATGGAAGGTCAGTCAATTGGGAACAGCAGTAGGGATGAACAGTCAGTCATTTGGGAACAGTGGTAGGGATGGAAAGTCACACATTTGGGAACAGCAGTAGGGATGAAAGGTCAGTCATTTGGAACCAGCGGTAGAAATGAAAGATCAGTCATTTGGGGGCAGTGATAGGAATAAAAGGTCAGTCGTTTGGGAACAGTGGTAGGGATGAAATGTCAGTCATTTGGGAACAGCGGTAGGGTGAAAGGTCAGTCATTTGGGAACAACGGTAGCAATGAAGGGTCAGTCAATTGGGAACCGTGGTAGAGATGAAAGGTCAGTCTATTTGGGAACAGTGGTAGGGGCTGAAGGTCAGTCATTTGGGAAAAACAGTAGGGATGAAAGGTCAGTCATTTGGGAACAGTGGTAGGGAGGAAAGGTCAGTTATTTGGAAACAGCTGACGGGATGAAAGGCCAGTCATTTGGGAACAGTGGTACGTATAAAAGATCAGTCATTTGTGAACAGTGGTAGGGATGAAAGGTCAGTCATATGGGTAATGTGGTAGGGATGAAACGTCAATCATTTGTGAACAGTGGTAGGGATGAAAGCTCAGTCATTTGGGAACAGTGGTAGGGATGAAAGCTCAGTCATTTGGGAACAGCGGTAAGGATTAAATGACAGTAATTTGGGAACAGCGGTAGGGATGATAGGTCAACCATTTATGAACAGTGGTAGGGGCTGGAGGTCAGTCATTTGGGAACAGTGGTAGGGATGAAAGGTCAGTCATTTGTGAACAATGGTAGGGATGAAAGGTCAATCATTTGGGAACAGCAATAGGGATGAAAGGTCAGTCCTTTGGGAACAGAGGTAAGGATGAAGGCCAGTCATTTGGGAACAGTGGTAAGGATGAAAGGCCAGTCATTTGCGAACAGGGGTAGGGATAAAAGGTCAGTCATTTGGGAACAGGGGTAGGGATGAAAGGTCAGTCATTTGGGAAGTGGTAGGGATTAAAGGTCAGTCATTTGGGAACAGTGGTAAGGATGAAAGGTTAATCATTTGGGAACAGGGGTAGGGATGAAAGGTTAGTTATTTGGGAACAGTGGTAGGGATGAATGGTCAGACATATGGGAACAGCAGTAAGGATGGAAGGTCAGTCATTTAGGAACAGCAGTAGGGATGAACAGTCAGTCATTTGGGAACAGCGTAGGGATGAAAGGTCAGTCATTTGGAAACAGCGGTAGAAATGAAAGATCAGTCATTTTTGGGGGTTGTGATAGGAATGGAAGGTCAGTCATTTGGGAACAGTGGTAGGGATGAAATGTCAGTCATTTGGGAACAGTGGTAGGGATGAAAGGTCAGTCATTTGTTAACAACGGTAGCAATGAAGGGTCAGTCAATTGGGAACTGTGGTAGAGATGAAAGGTCAGTCATTTGGGAACAGTGGTAGGGATGAAAGGTCAGTCCTTTGGGAACAGTGGTAGGGATGAAAGGTCAGTCATTTGGGAACAGTGGTAGGGAGGAAAGGTCAGTCATTTGGGAACAGGTGACGGGGTGAAAGGTTAGTCATTTGGGAACAGTGGTAGGGATGAAAGGTCAGTCCTTTGGGAACAGTGGTAGGGATGAAAGGTCAGTCATTTGGGAAAAGTGGTAGAGATGAAAGGTCAGTCATTTGTGAACAGTGGTAGGGATGAAAGGTCAGTCATTTGGGAACAGCAGCAGGGGTGAAAGGTCAGTCATTTGGGAACAGTGGTAAGGATTAAAGGACAGTAATTTGGGAACAGTGGTAGGGATGAAAGGTCAGTCTTTTGTGAACAGTGGTTGGGATGAAAGGTCAGTCTTTTGGGAACAGTGGTAGGGATGAAATATCAGTCATTTGGGAATGGTGGTGGGGATGAAAGGTCAGTCATTTGGGAACAGCAGTAGGGATGAAAGGTCAGTCATTTGGGAACAGTGTTAGAGATGAAAGGTCAGTCATTTGTGAACAGTGGTAGGGATGAAAGGTTATTCATTGCATACACAGATGCGGAAAGTCTCTCCAAGAAAGTTCCAGTAGAAAAGAAAACTGGATACACTTTGGATAGCGTGTATAATGCTATACCTTGACGCCCTTGAAGAAGCCATCCGAACTATTATCAGATGACTGCATTACCAATAGCAGCTATCTCTACAAACAGTGCGAATGTACTGAGAAGGGCCTTCATTGTGGATTTCATCATCCATTATCGGGAGAAACATATTCAGTAATATTCCAAACTTATCACTGCCATCACGTCGATGTCCGGGAAGCGTATTCACCAACTGCATTCACTAACTCTATCAGGGTTCGGGACTTTCCCTGAAAAAAGCGGGACGCCATATCTGAAAAACTAACCACAGAATCTTGTTGAAAATAATCTCAAAATGTTTACCATGCCCAAAACTCCACTGTTCCCCACTTCGGCGGCGTGTTTAGTATAAGCCCGTTGGGGATTACCCTAAAAACAAACAAAAGACTGAGTGCGAGCCCGTTCTCAATCGTCTGGCCGAACCACAATACAGTTGGGGGCCCCAGAGAAAAAGGGTAAAGTGACCCTCAGGAAATTTTTTTGACAAAAGAAATGGACGCCTACATCCACAGGACCATTTCTCAGTTTTCAACATGAGATGATAACACCATAAAAATTGAGGTAATAACCATTCCGCTTGCCAACAACATTTTCTTAGGCAAGGAAGTAAAACTGGCATGAAGATCAACGGAAAATCAGTCAAGGCCAGGCATGTTTGTGGGAGAGCAGATGGTAAAACTGTTCAACATGGGCAGCATGCTACAAAATTATCCTTTAATGTAATCATTAAGGAGAACGTCTCTTCACTTCTACCAGTGATCAAGTTGACCGCCGTGTCCTATCTTGCGAAACACTGCAAGAATGACCTTGTATATAATCTCGAATCTAAAATAACACACCAACCTCTTCCTGAAACTTGAGAATCAGCAATTGCTGATAGTCGAGATAGTTCTTTTATATCCCTGTTATCATAAGCACTAGTTCCTCATTGGACAGGTCGGTACCTTTCTCAGCTAGCACTCTGCTGGCTAGCATTCGAGTCTCCGACCGGCCAATGAAGAATTAGAGGAATTTATTTCTGGTGATAGAAATTAATTTCTCGTTGTAATGTGGTTCGGATTCCATAATAAGCTGTAGGTCCCGTTGCTAGGTAACCAATTGGTTCTTAGCCACGTAAAATAAATCTAATCCTTCCGGCCAGCCCTAGGAGAGCTGTTAATCAGCTCAGTGGTCCGGTAAAACTAAGATATACTTAACTTTATCATAAATTCTTCCTCCCCAAATTTTCTCTTTTCTTTATGTATTTTTAGTTTTTTTTTTCTTTTTAATACAGGCCGGCACTCAAACCCTAGTTGAGATCCTCGGAGTACCACTAACTTTCTTCCCCTTGCTGAAAGTTCCAGTGACGTACAGAGAGTGCGGCTGCATGGACGCTCGTAAAAGCAAAAGCCACTACTTTCTCTAAACACAGTTCCTCTTTCAATAAACATACTAGAAGATGCCGTGATTATGTGCAGAGAAGCTGAGCAACTTTGGCAAACATTACTGTAACCTGATCTTGCCTTGGAAGGATAGCAAGCTAAGACTACCGGATGATCCACCTAATCGCTGCCTGGCGAGACTCCAACGCACTCGGCAGACGAAAAATAGAAGAAAAAAACAATAATAATTTCATTATTGTATAACATTTTAACTACAATCGCGGTTCTGAAAATTTAAGATTTTCGCTTCTCCTCCTTTTCAGTCAAATTTTCACCAAAAGAAATTTTAAATTTTCTTTTCCTTAATATTCCTGTCGGAAGGAAATTATCGTTTTTCTCTGCCAGCCATATTAAATCCTTCTTTTTGTACATGCTTTAATTAAATCTTTATTATGTTATTATTCCTTGTGTGAATTTTAATTCACTCAGTATAATAAAATCTTATCTTATCAGAGCTGAAGGGTGATGAATTTAGTTCTCACTGAAGAAAGAATAGTAGATAAAAGATAATATAAGAATATCCTTTTGGAAGGAAATTAAGTGGAGTGTTAAAGTTAATTTGAACAGTAAAATGCGAGGAAAATTATTTTGAAAATTATGCTGATCATTTTCCCCACACTAAATTTCCTTGTGAACAAGATGGGCGTTTTTTTTTTAAGATAAGATTGGGAAGGAATAATAAATCCAAAAAATGAACACCAAGAGTTCATAACCAAAACTCTCAGGACTCTTTTCCTCTCTCTCCCTGGTAGCACTTCCGAAAAGAATAAAAAATGCCAGCAACAGTAGCAATCAATCACGAGCTATTCACGGTACACGAGCCAATGCTGAAAAGCACAGAATGATATTCTCGGAAAAAGAGTGTAAACAAGATGCTACTACAAACTGAAGTCTGAACCTAACATAACAAGTAGAAAATTCGTCGAAGTTTCTTCGGCATAATCGAGTTTTGTGTACAGCCCATAATGCTGTATGAAACTATCAGCCACGGCCCATGGAACTCTCAGCCACGGCCCGGTGGTTGCCTGTGTTGCTGGAACTTATAGAGGGCTGCAGTTTGGTATGTTTGATGATTGGAGGGTGGATGATCAACATACCAATTTGCAGCCCTATAGCCTCAGTAGTTTTCAAGATCTGAGGGCGGACAGAAAAAGTGCGGAGGGACAGACAAATAGTCATCTCAATATTTTTTTTTTTTACAGAAAACTAAAAATCTGAGAGAGTTCTTCAAAAAGAATGAATAAATTTTGTCATGAATACGTGTGATTTTAACAGAGGGGGTGTAAAAATAGGAGTAAATACATCATGATAACGGCTGTGATTTACAAGACGAAAACATCACTGAGAGAGGGGGAGTAGAATTGCTTTAGTTGCTGTGCACGCTTAGTCTATATTTTTGCAATTATTAACTATTATCTGCAGAATCTGTTATCATTATTATTGTTGTTATTATTATTGTTTTTTCACATTTTGTATTTAGCATTCTTGATCGGACTTCTGCAACCACCTAAGGGCCCTAGCTAAAAATTAATTGAATTCAATCTGTTTGTGAATGTTATAATTTTTAACATTTTTTACTATTATTCTCAATATTACTACTGTCATTACCATTATTATGAATATTAATTCTACTGCTACTTCAGCAACTGTCTTGATATTGCCGATTATCATTTTTATAATTTTATCTCTTGTAAATAGATTGTGCGTATTGTATTGTTTCTACTTTGCATATACAATGCATATTGCCATGAGCTGAAATAAAGAATAGGCTATTATTATTATTATTATTATTATTATTATTATTATTATTATTATTATTATTATTATTATTATTATTATTATTATTATTATTCTCGATCACCAAGCATAAACAAACCTTAGTTCTGCTAGTTGTTCAATATAAGTGTAATGTTTTGCCTGTTAAACTTCTGGGTAATCAGAAATGAGTATGAATGACCTATGAAGCAAAATTATGATTGCCTGCTTATTCCATACATTCTCTAGTTACTATGTTTAATCTTTAAAAAAAAATTAGGTTTTTTTTTAATTAGTCAGTAAACGCAAAGAGTCCACAATAGAATTTAGCCAAGTTTTTGAAAATGACAAAAAAAAAGACTGTCGAGGAGGATTACTGGATAAGGACTTTCATCGCTTTGTATTTAAATGGTAAACACCATCGATTTCTTACTGAGAAAAAAAGAGCCCCTTACCGCTACACTTCTGGCTGTTCTAACAACACTGGTCGCTAGCTGGACATGGCATTGGTATAATGTTCTTTTGATGAACTTCCATCATCTGCTAAAGCTTTGGTAAGCACATAGAATAATCTCGAAAACTATTTATGTAAAGTTGTCTTTCATGCAAAACTATGGAATTACTACTTAAATACAATAAAGGCGCTCTATTTTGTAACTGCGACAGCCTGTTTGTATAAACGAAACATTGCTATAAGATTGGCTACATTAGATTAAAATCTTTGAAATTATCTTTAAAACCCTTTAACTTTATTACAAATTCTTTATGCAAAAAATCAAAGATATCCCAAGCAATCGAACTTCCTATCCAACGAGTATTTCAGCGCAGATCAAATCAGGTTAGATATGACGATGCGATTGAGCAATCGCACTGACATTTATAACCCAATTCCCGATGCCATCTGCTTCTCACTATTAACAGACAGGCCGACAGACAATACCGGGTAAGCTGTGACATATCTATTAGCATCAGCCACGATACCGAAGCACATCAGGGGTACAAATTATCCCTTTTAGCCTCACTGACATACAGTAGAAGAGAAGGTAACAAGATAGATAGACAATCGTTACGTTGGGATACTGCTGCAAGTTCAGCCTGACAGCAACTGACTGCTCTCTCTCTCTCTCTCTCTCTCTCTCTCTCTCTCTCTCTCTCTCTCTCTCTATATATATATATATATATATATATATATATATATATATATATATATATATATATATATATATATATATATATATATATATATATATAATCCCGGATTCTAGTTTCCTTTCCAAAACTAATATGCTGAATAAAATCTAGACATCCTGACTGATAAAGAAAAGATTCAAAAAATTTTCCAATGGTATTTTTCATTTAAGAAATTCTTGCTAGGCTTATGAGCAAAGTCTTCCTGTACATATATTTTAATTGCATAAAAAGCTCTTTTTCCTGATTTATTCTCATATAGGCCTACGCATGGTTTTGCACTTAACCTTTCACTATTTTATATTTCCCCGTTCAAATGATGTTAATTTACTTTACTATTGCAGCTAAATCATTAAGTTTCATAAACATTCTCATGTCAATAAATGGGTGGAAACATCCTTTGACAGCATTGCTTCAAAGGAATGTCAACTAATTAATCGATTAACTAATGCAACAAATCTTTCCGTAAAATTTATGTATTACTATATAAATGTAATACTCTCCAATTTTTACTTTACTTAGAACGAAGTATTGACAGTTATCTTATTATAACAACCATTATTATCAACATTTACTGCCTCATCTTCCCGTTTCCATTTGTCCTCATAAAGTAACCTTGATTTTTCATTTATTAATTTCCAACTCCCTTCTCTTCCAAATTCATCACTAGTTTCAGCAGACTGAAATCAATATTGTATTATCTCCTAAGATCAGGCAGTTCATACTAAATTCACAATCCACTTTCTTTTCTCACACTTTCTCCGTCAAATTATTGCACCTCACTTGCCATCCCTTCAGAATCTGGTGCCATTCCTTGCTTCATCATTTTAAGAGGTAGACTTTTACTCAATTATAGCTCACACAAACATTCTCAGAAATACTCTGAACTAACTATATACAACAGCAGCACCTTCTCACTCTTGTATTATTCCTTTCTGCCGCTCCTCTGTTCTCCATAATCAAATGCCCGTCCCTTTGACACATAAATGCAATCAATTATTGAAGAAGTATTATTTCATAATTGTTTATTTTTGTGGCCGGTTATCAAAACTTTTTTTTCTTCTCCATAAACTATCTGTCTCTAGATCTTATCATACCAAGGCTATGTCTATACTTATATCTTTTCCATCTTCTAAACTCCTAATTTCTTTATTCTTTGCTCCAATCTTCCAATAACAAGAAGTCTCTTCGCTGTTCCTGTAATCTTATCATTGATTGTTTTTATTCTCTTCTTGAGCTCCTTCCACCTCAGAGATGTTTTAACAGACCAGCTTTTCTTGATACAAGCTGACTTGACCTTATATTTTTCTGTCCCTAATTTCAGTGTTTTCTCTCCATCAAAAAGTATTGTACATTTGCGCCTCTGCTTTGAGCAGATAAAGCTCTGATATATTTCCAGCTACTTATCTTCTGACAGCTAGACTATAACCTTTCTATTTAATTTATTCTTAACTGTGTAATTTATCATACTCTTTCCCCGTTTTTTTTTTTTTTTTAGAATATACTTTCAAATAAATTATTGTAAACCCATGTAGTTATAACAATTCAGCCTCTCTCCAAATATGTAACCTGCCCTTTTGAACTGCCATATGGATGAAGGTAATAATGACTAAACCACGCCTATATTTCAGACTGTGCGCATTTTCATTCTAGCAACATCAATAAAGTAAAAGGAAATCAGTATTTCTTTCCACTCTCTGATTTTAGTGTTTTACCATTTCCATTTTTAGCAACAGGGAAAAACAGGACTGAGGGAAAGAGGTAAAATACTTTTTATGTATATATTATAGAGTAAAAATTAAAGTAAGGCAAATCCATGGCTGTTTTCCTTAGTTGTTAGACTATTTCCTTAATGGAATAATTGATGATAAAGAGTCTTCTTGATCAACCATTTTAGCAATATATGTAAATACACTCTTCAGCCGAGTTTGTTAGTGTTATCCGAGCTTGTTTTGGGGAAATGTAGCACGTGCCGGGATGGTCACTAGAGATTTAGTGGTGCCATTTACTATCCAATTTTGTAGAGCATTCATCAGCGTGACAGTTTAGAAGGTCATTCATCTCCTGAAATAGCCGCTATTATTTTCTTGTGTTTTTTCTCATGTCGGCCATTGTTTTCCAGGGATGTAACAAAATTACAAATGATCTAATCAAAGATAATTGCCAATATACACACACCTACAAGCGCACACACACACACACACACACACACACACACACACATATATATATATATATATATATATATATATATATATATATATATATATATATATATATATATATATATATATATGAAATTTTTATCACACCGTGATTTATATACAATCATGAAGCTACAAATGTCGCTTAATATCGAAATTCACGCTACCTCGGTATATCTCCGTTGGAGAAATGTCGCCGAAGGGGAATTTATATAAGTGATATGGCTCAATGGTTTACGTCAACTAGAGTCGCTGAATAGGCTTTCGTCGCGGGTTCGTGTCCCCACGATTCCAATTTATTTATCACTTATATAAATTCCCCTTCGGCGACAATTCTCCAACGGAGATGTACCGAGGTAGCGTGAATTTCGATATTAAGCGACATTTGTAGCTTCATGATTATATATATATATATATATATATATATATATATATATATATATATATATATATATATATATATATATATATATATATATATATATATGTATCTGACTCACGTCGGGATCGAACCCAGGTCTCTCAGGTGGAAAGCAAGGGCGTTATCCACTGGGCCATACAAGTCTAAAAGAAGTTGGAACCTGAGAGCAACTGCACCCAAGGAATTACCTGGGCAAGCTAACTGCTTGCATACCAGCGAGTTTTCCCCAACTTCCCGACTCAGCAATGACCCAATAGACAACATTTCATTCGAATTATCCCTTCTGAGTGAATAAGATAGAAATCATCAACACACAATCACGTGTGGAACAGAAATAAATTTCTGACTCACGTCGGGATTGAACCCAGGTCTCTCAGGTGGAAAGCAAGGGCGTTATCCACTGGGCCATACAAGTCTAAAAGAAGTTGGAACCTGAGAGCAACTGCACCCAAGGAATTACCTGGGCAAGCTAACTGCTTGCATACCAGCGAGTTTTCCCCAACTTCCCGACTCAGCAATGACCCAATAGACAACATTTCATTCGAATTATCCCTTCTGAGTGAATAAGATAGAAATCATCAACACACAATCACGTGTGGAACAGAAATAAATTTCTGACTCACGTCGGGATCGAACCCAGGTCTCTCAGGTGGAAAGCAAGGGCGTTATCCACTGGGCCATACAAGTCTAAAAGAAGTTGGAACCTGAGAGCAACTGCACCCAAGGAATTACCTGGGCAAGCTAACTGCTTGCATACCAGCGAGTTTTCCCCAACTTCCCGACTCAGCAATGACCCAATAGACAACATTTCATTCGAATTATCCCTTCTGAGTGAATAAGATAGAAATCATCAACACACAATCACGTGTGGAACAGAAATAAATTTCTGACTCACGTCGGGATCGAACCCAGGTCTCTCAGGTGGAAAGCAAGGGCGTTATCCACTGGGCCATACAAGTCTAAAAGAAGTTGGAACCTGAGAGCAACTGCACCCAAGGAATTACCTGGGCAAGCTAACTGCTTGCATACCAGCGAGTTTTCCCCAACTTCCCGACTCAGCAATGACCCAATAGACAACATTTCATTCGAATTATCCCTTCTGAGTGAATAAGATAGAAATCATCAACACACAATCACGTGTGGAACAGAAATAAATTTCTGACTCACGTCGGGATCGAACCCAGGTCTCTCAGGTGGAAAGCAAGGGCGTTATCCACTGGGCCATACAAGTCTAAAAGAAGTTGGAACCTGAGAGCAACTGCACCCAAGGAATTACCTGGGCAAGCTAACTGCTTGCATACCAGCGAGTTTTCCCCAACTTCCCGACTCAGCAATGACCCAATAGACAACAATTCATTCGAATTATCCCTTCTGAGTGAATAAGATAGAAATCATCAACACACAATCACGTGTGGAACAGAAATAAATTTCTGACTCACGTCGGGATCGAACCCAGGTCTCTCAGGTGGAAAGCAAGGGCGTTATCCACTGGGCCATACAAGTCTAAAAGAAGTTGGAACCTGAGAGCAACTGCACCCAAGGAATTACCTGGGCAAGCTAACTGCTTGCATACCAGCGAGTTTTCCCCAACTTCCCGACTCAGCAATGACCCAATAGACAACATTTCATTCGAATTATCCCTTCTGAGTGAATAAGATAGAAATCATCAACACACAATCACGTGTGGAACAGAAATAAATTTCTGACTCACGTCGGGATCGAACCCAGGTCTCTCAGGTGGAAAGCAAGGGCGTTATCCACTGGGCCATACAAGTCTAAAAGAAGTTGGAACCTGAGAGCAACTGCACCCAAGGAATTACCTGGGCAAGCTAACTGCTTGCATACCAGCGAGTTTTCCCCAACTTCCCGACTCAGCAATGACCCAATAGACAACATTTCATTCGAATTATCCCTTCTGAGTGAATAAGATAGAAATCATCAACACACAATCACGTGTGGAACAGAAATAAATTTCTGACTCACGTCGGGATCGAACCCAGGTCTCTCAGGTGGAAAGCAAGGGCGTTATCCACTGGGCCATACAAGTCTAAAAGAAGTTGGAACCTGAGAGCAACTGCACCCAAGGAATTACCTGGGCAAGCTAACTGCTTGCATACCAGCGAGTTTTCCCCAACTTCCCGACTCAGCAATGACCCAATAGACAACATTTCATTCGAATTATCCCTTCTGAGTGAATAAGATAGAAATCATCAACACACAATCACGTGTGGAACAGAAATAAATTTCTGACTCACGTCGGGATCGAACCCAGGTCTCTCAGGTGGAAATTTTTTAAAAATTAAATTTTTCTCCTTCAGATACTACCAAAGAAACATTTATGAGGTGACCAAGAGTGGGCATGTCACCGTAAACATGTGGGGCTGGATCTTTTCACATTAGGTGATATCACCAGGATTGAAGGGAGGTTCACTGGTGAAAAATACACTGAAATTCGTCAGGATTTCTTCCTCCCTTCACTTCAACAGCGGAATTATTCCTTCCCACCTGCTCCTGTCATTTTCATTCACGACTGCTGCCCCATTCATACCGCCAGAATAGTCCAGGAATAGTTTCAAGGTCGAGAGCATCTGCAATTGCTTGACTGGCCAAGTAAGGGTGCAGTCATGAATCCCATAGAGAATATTTGGGCTAATTTGGTAAATTGTTGGGAGCCTGAGAGGGAGAGGAGACCAGATCAACTTATGGGCCACTGGCGAACACAATGGGAGCTCCTCCACAACTGACTGTAGATAGTCAGAAACCATGAATCTTCTATGCCTAACAGATTGCAAGAGGTGATCTAGAAGGAAGGTGGCTGAACTTTTCACTAATATTAAAAACAAATGTAAAAATTGCGTGCGTATATTTGGATTACCCCATGGCGTCCTCTGAACTTCCATGTAATATGATTTGGCACCGATCCAAGCAATGTAAAAAAAAACTGCAAACAAACGTATACATATGGTTTAGCTCCAGGTCATGATTATTGTAATTTATTTATTAGAAAGTTTAATTTGATACCTAAACGGAGTTAAAAATCTGAAAGGGAATTTCGCTATCCTCAAGATAATATCATCAGTCTACATTTCTCCAAATAGCCCTTTCCACAAAGGACAGGTAAATGACTGAAGGGGTTGTTTAACTATAGAGGCGTCTCTCTCTTATCCTCACACGAATGATGATAAGAGCGAAAGGAATTTCTGTCCGTATGACATTAAAACTTGTATCACAATCAATATATTAAAAAACATAAGCCAAGTAGAAGATGATGTGTTTACTCATATCATGTAATAATTATTTTAATGAGCGGCGTGTAAGGAATAACCTCTACAGTATATTCAAGAGGGAATACAAACCCAACCATGAATACATGAAACCTCTGAATGTAAATAATTGTCATCATTGGCAAACGAATTAACTTTACCATATGGGAATGGTTAAAAGTTTGCACCAAGTTTGGGAGTCCTTCTTCACTTTCCATTGCTCGTTGTGGAATTTTCTCTTTCCCTAGTTGTGTTTCATTTTGACTCATCAGTAACATCTACTCTCTCTCCCTCTCCTTTTCCTTCTATATATTTACAAGAAAGAGTGAGTTTAATCCATCTTTCTTCTTTTAAATGTTGTTGTATTCAGTAAATCTACACTACTATAATAGTACTGGGAGAAATACTATAAAAACACACAGGCTTAAAGATAAACAAGAAAATATTTTAGGTGGAACTTTTCGTCAGCCATACATTCTATCCACGATCATTATCTACCTGAAGACGGAATAACATTATGTTATTCCGTCTTGATCTACTACCTCTCGTCCATTCATCGGAGTCTCAACTG
>JANJGK010002805.1:0-22500 GCA_039081455.1 Macrobrachium rosenbergii | reverse complement strand
CGGAAGTTCCGACTGTGTGACCCCAAAAGATGTGGATAGCTAGCATCAGAAGTCCAGATTCTCAGACATCGATGTCCTATGTAGAAAGTCCTGGTTACCAGAAGTCAAGGACAGATATCCAGCGGTCTACAGGCAGTGAGTTTTTGGCGTTGGCTGGATGCTAGATGGGGATCGGTGGTTAGGGGAGGGAATAAAAAATAAGAAAGAAGGAAAATTGAAAAACTTGCACTAAAATTAAATGTCGGTGTCAGATGGTAGTAGAAGTTGAAAATAGATCTGTAAAAAAAATGCAAAAGAAGTGGTAGGATAAAAAATATACACTTTATGACTGAAAAAGATGTGTAAATGATGGTAGCAAGTGGAAAGATGAAAAAAATTGCTATTAAAAGGAGCGTGAGTTAATTACAGAAATATCAGGAAAAGGTTTGTTAGCTGAGGACAAAGGCGAGTGGCAAGAGGGGAAGAAAAGGTAATTTTGATTATAGTGAAAACAAGCAAAAAATGCGCCGTAGTTTCTTCGGCGCAATCGAGTTTTCTATACAGCGTATAATCAAGGCTAACGAAAATAAGTCTACCTTTCGTTAGTCTCGGTATAATGCTGTGTGAGCCGCGGCCCATAAAACTTTAACCACTGTCCGGTGGTGACCTGTCCTATGGTGTTATCAGACGCACGATAATGGTTAACTTTAACCTCAAATAATTTAAAAACTTCTTAGGCTATAGGGCTGCAATTTGGTGTGTTTGATGATTAGAGAGTGGATGATCAACATACCAATTTGCAGCCCTCTAGCCTCAGTAGTTTTTAAGATCTGAGGGCGGACAGAAAAAGTGCGGACCGACAGACAAAGCCATCTCGATAGTTTTCTTTTACAGAAAACTAAACCAATTTGCAGCCCTCTAGCCTCAGTAGTTTTTAAGATCTGATGGTGGGCAGAAAAAGTGCGGACGGACAGACAAAGCCATCTCAATAGCTGTCTTTTACAGAAAGCTAAATATGGAATAATGAATGGAAATAAAAGTGACACAGAAGAAATTTAGTGAGAGTAACAGTTTACCGGCGGAAAGAAAATGATTGAAAGTGAAATATGTTTTGAAAAATCTATAAAATTAATTGCGCAGCTGAGTTTAGAAGAGGACAAGAGAATATTTATCAGTAATAGCTAAAAAGACAAAGAAACGAAGTATCAGCGAGAACGAAATAAAATATTAAGTCTCCTTTTCCTTCAGTTACGTCTACATTGTTTATCTCTTGTTCTTAATATTCTTCTTCCTGAAAGGTTCCCGAAACTGAAGACGATAATTAACGAAGCACAGCTTTATATCTCCATTATATCCAAAATATCTTCCCCTTTGTCTCATACTTATGCAAAAAAAAAAGAGAGAAAAAAAATACCTGTCATATAATATTAGAACTATTTCGGGAATTTTGAAAAAGTATTTATTAACGTGTTCATTTTTTTTCGAGATGCAGATGAAGTCAGTGGATGCCACAGTTTGATTTGGGTTACCTCAGAGCCTGTTCTGCAATGAATAAATTTCAATGTGTTTGAAGCAAGAGCTTTTCACCTAGATTCTTTTTTTATTTTTTTGCACCGTGATTTCGTCTAATATTCTCAGCGTTATTTGGCATAGGTTTATGAGATTCAAAATTCCATACAGTCCATGCAAATGGGTAATTTTAGAAATCAACATTTAAAAAGATATCGGTAGAAAAGGTGCAACCTTGAGAGCAAGTGGCAGTAATAAATAATGTTGACTGCATGAAGTCAAAAATTTAGATTCAGGTAAACCAGTGAGAGGAGGGAAAGGAAATTCTTCCTACATAAGCCGTTACTCTACTTTACAATGGCTAAACTGTATTGCAGCGAAGAGCCATAGGAGTGTCTGAAGTCAGAGGCTTAATTTTCTTTATATATTCTAGACTTTCTTCATTGAGTATATTTGTCTGCCATGTTTGGTTCACGCATTTCTACAAATTTTTCTTAAGTGTGATGTACCATAAACCTTTCCTTTGGTTCAACGAGCAAGAAAACAACGAAATCATGGTATTAAATTTTTATTCTTTAATATATAACGAAATCATATGATAAAGATGTCAAGCATGTGTATTATCGATATAAATTTGTTTCTCTTGAATAATAACTAAAACTGTGAAACGTAATGTGTTCTTATACATGCGAACTCCAACATTAAACTATAGCACATTTACATTGAAAGCCTCGACCATTCGCAACGCCCGCCACTCAAAATAAAAAAAAACTGCCATCGAGAACTCTTCCCTCAAAGAGCATTCATGACATTATTCTAATTGCAAAATGATGTCATGGTCCTCCCCTGACCCAACCCACTCCGACTCACAAACCGTTCAACAGCAAATTTCCTTGAAGTCAAAAGAAAGATTCATGAACATGACGGTGTAATTAATCAGTTGGAATTCTTTTGCACGACAAAAGAGGCTGAGGCAGAAGGAAAATGTCAAAAGAAACGGATTTTCAAAGCTTTTTTATTTCCAAAGTGAAAACTTTCCAGTTTAATGCAATTATGATGGGAGGGGTAGATCTGAATGGAATGCTGCTTTGGTATCTCTATGTATCCTTCAGGAAATAAGAGGCTGGAATTCTTTGGGCTTTCGATTCTCATCTGTTTTTCTGTGCCGACTTTCGCAGTAGCATATGCTTAAATTTCGTAAATATATAATTGACTGCTTCGTAGATAAAATTGTTGGATCTTTATTCTTGTAAGTAATGATACTCAGCGGTACGAATTTACAACATATAATTGTTAGAGGGAAAGTACAAACGAACATCAGACTTCCTGTGAGGTTGAAATCTTTTTCTCCGTCAATCCAAAAAATGTTTAAAAAATTGTATTTTTCCATTCCATTTATGAGTATATTCCCCTCGGGACTTATGAATAAAATAACAACGATAAAATAAGCATTTTTATATGGGTTCCCATCAAGACAAATCTAACTTTTGAATTTCAATGTATGGCATATCATTATTCAAATTATCTTTCAGTCCCTTTATTTCCAGTTGTTATTTCATAATAACCATTAGCTTTGCTTTCTGTCTTGACCCTTATTAGCTATTTTCTTCTGGCTGTTGTATTATCATTTTTTCGACGTCCCCAAGGCTTCCTTTCTTATCATACGTCATTTTCAAAATCTTTGTTTTTCTTCTACATTACGGAAATGAGATTGATGAAGAAAAAATTTTGTCCTGATTAACAAAAATCACATTTTACCATCATACATCCAGTCCTTCTGCGTGAAATTCATTTCGATTTACAGGACACGCCAACCATCACACCATTCTAAAAAATAGTAATACAAAGAAAGAGAGTGAAATATTTGTTGAGGCAATTTTACAATTGAAAATCAAAACCGGATGTCCTTCATGAAATATTCAAAAGCCGGCTTCGAAGAAAAGCCTGATTTGATTTTAAACAACAGACATTTTCGATGCTTTTAGGACAGAAAAAAATTGAATATTGAGAGAAAGGTAAAATATGAAATTATGATTTTACGAGAATATAAAAACAATTCTGGAAGAATTATTTCAAAAAAGAGCATAGTAATTTTATAGCTTTAAATAAAAAAACGAAGACAGGCTTTTAGACAAAGTCTAACTCCAAATCTCCGTGCAAGAAAAATAAATAATTATTTCTAATGAGGGAGGAGACTGTGGGGAGGACGGGAGGTCCTGCGACGAAAGCAAAGACTGATATGGGGTAATATGGGATCCTAAACTGAAGACAAAACGTATGAGAAGAACATAGCATGATACAAATTAATATAGAAAAAAAATCTACGAGGAAGTGGAAATGAAGTTTTCTTACGAATGTATTTTTGTTTGGTGGTCCAGAGTGGTGTCTATTACATATCATTAATCCCGAAAGGACAGAGACTTCGTTGTCTGTCCTTCTCAATGAACTTTTAAGGATCATTTATAAAGGAAGCTTTCACTTCTCTGGCGCCTTTTGGTTGTCTTCCTTCCTCTCCCTCATATATATATATATATATATATATATATATATATATATATATATATATATATATATATATATATATATACTGTATATATATAATTTTTTTTTGACGTCTTAGAGGATTGTGAATTAATTGAGGCTTTGCTGTTATTTTATTTTATTCTAAAACGTTTTATGCTTCCTCTTGATTTATTTCTTCTTATTATGCAAGTAGTTAACAAGGCATATTTAATTGATATTATTATTTTGTGAGTGTGCATATCTATATGATATGTTGTGGTATTAAAAAGATTCCATAAATATATAAGCAAGCACAACAGTACATATATGTTCATCAACAATATATGAGGAAGAGCAGGGCTTGATTTTTCATAGACTTTGGTAGTGACGTCAAGCCAGCAGAAGCTGTACTCTTTCATTTTCGAAATATAATTAAAAGAGCATTGCATACATTGTACTTCTCTTTGAGCAAGTTGTACTATAATTAAAATCCTCATATACACACACACACGCACACACACACACACACACACACACACACACACACACACACACACACATATATATATATATATATATATATATATATATATATATATATATATATATATATATATATATATATATATATATATATATATATATAAGAGGATTTTAATTATAGAACAACTTGCTCTTGTTTTTCCTGGCAATTTAGTTTGAAATATTCTCTGTGAGACAGGTAGCAATAATTTCAGATAATTTAGCCTTGTGATTCCGACTTCGCGGGCTCCAGGGAAACATAACAAGAGGAAAAAGGGGGAATTTCATATGAGCGTAAGGCTCTTACTGCTGAGGAAAATATTACGTAAACACGTTTACGTGGGCAAACTTGCAGGGGTGTATTTACATAAATAACATTAGTACGGGAAAGAGGAATGCAAGTAGATTATTGATCCTGAAGGGGATTCCTACGCGATGAATGAAACTGGGGGGATTCCAGACGCAGTCCAAGAGGATTCCACGATATAGGGTCCCTCTGAAATGAGAGATATGCACATTATACGCCAGTAATAAAAATAGACAAAAGAATAATGAATTCGAAGCAGCACTGAGGATGCCAAGGGGCTTCGATGAATTAATAATAGCTTAGCACTGCCGACACTCGAGGAGCACGGACATTTGACAAGAGATTCGGTGATTACTGGCACTCAAATTAAGCAAATGTTACGAGGAAAAGCGTGACTGAATGGATGTTTTCCAGAGCGGATTTCCGAGGGCGAGTTTTCTTCCACGTGGTAACATGCAAGGGCTTCCATAAAGGGCAAGGCGATGGGAAATTCAAGCTACGCCAAGCAAATGGAGTGGGTCATCGGTCAGGCCAGCATCAAAGGGAACACATGGAGTGCACGGAGTGAAAGTATACTTTTAAGGGCCACGTGGTTAGGAGCCAAGGACATCGTTGGGCCAGGGCATGGCGGTGGTTTGGGGGACTTCTTCACACCCTCTCGTCCAGCGCGCGTCTGAGACCGAACCTCGGTCTCGTTTCCGCTTTTATCTCCTCCTATGAGGGCAGGGGGCACGTCCAACACATAGGGGGGTTGAGTCATGTTCAGCTGATGCCTGCAGGGGTTTTCTGCCTGAAAAGGACAACCAGACAGATTCACTTTTGCCTCGAAAAGGGATTACCTACTTAAAGGGAGTGGCCTACAATCAGTCTTAATCCCTTGTATTCTGACCGTGCGAAATATCGATCGGCCGACAGTAAATGAAAAAAAAAAAGGGGGGGGGAAGCAATTTGCTAGCGAGTTGTTGCTAATTATAATATATATATATATATATATATATATATATATATATATATATATATATATATATATATATATGTATATTATTTATTTATTTATTTAATTACTTATTTTACGTTTCGTATATCGAATATTATCCTTACACCTCGGTAGAGAGGAAATGAAAAAGCTGCTTACTTGGCACAATCCAAGCTGGTACGAGAAAATCCTTTAACACTTCTTAACGACGTCCGGGCCAAGAATCGACCTCGTGCGCACTGTGCTCGTGCGTAACAAAGAATCAGGTGATGCTGACGAAGACAGTTTTATAGTTTATCAGGGTCTCATAAGGGAAACATCAAGAGTAATTCATTATTCCTTTCTTTTTAATTATGTATAAGTCGTTGAGAAAGTACCTATAAAGAACCTTGCAGGTGGAGAGAAAGAAATTATGATTCTTGAGAAAGATTTTAGTGATTCGATAATCTAAAGAAAATAACAATTGAGTAATGAGTGAAAAAGAAATATATAAAACAAGCTGTACGATAATATATTTGTAAAATATTAAGCGGATGCATGCAGTGGAACTAAAATAGTAACAAGGCAAAAACTCAAAAGATGAATTAAAGTGAAAGGAATAATGAGTTAAACATTTATGAGAGGATAAACAAGGACTAAACTAGTTTTATAACGACATGAATATATAACTACAGAGAGAAACTGAGATAAAATGGTTACTCTCCACCAGGAAAAAAATAGTTACCCATCTGCTGGAATTCGAGCAATATTTCCTTCTCTAAGAAAACAAGGAAGAAAAACTAATTACAGAGGAAAGCAAAGGGACCCAAGTGGCAAATAGAATATAAGCGAGAATCAATTAGCTACTGAAGAAGTGAAACGCTATTAGCCTTTGAAATAATAAAACTTTCCAGTCTATAAAAACGGATAAAATATGACAATGTGTGAAAAGTGATGACATTCACCAGGATCAGCATTAGTCACTGACAAAAAATTCACAAAAGAAGCACAGAAACAAAAACTACTGGGGACTTTCGCATCATCATTATCACCAACAGAGATAAAGAAAGAAACTGGGAATGTGGATGCCATCACCTTTAAGAGAAATTTTGAGAGAGAGAAAGTGGGAAACAGATATTCCTACCTATCATAGAGAGAGAGAGAGAGAGAGAGAGAGAGAGAGAGAGAGAGAGAGAGAGAGGGGAGAGAGAGAGAGGGAGAGAGAGAGAGAGAGAGAGAGAGAGGTGGAGTGGCCTGGGTGCCTTCTGATTACTGACCTGTTAAATGTGAGGATGACCATTAAGTAATAAAGATCTTAGCATCACATCTGAATTTGCTTCCTTTTGCAGCTTTCCTGTCTGTCTCGTGGTTGGGTTATAATAGGCTGCTTTCTCTCTCTCTCTCTCTCTCTCTCTCTCTCTCTCTCTCTCTCTCTCTCTCTCTCTCTCTCTCTCTCCCCAATCACTGGAACTGATTGGTATAACTGTTTCATTTGCCTGAAACACTAGATGCACAGAGAACTGCTGACACAGAACCAGTCCCTTTGACCTTCGCCTCACCTACTCTCCGATACCTCCCTTCTCTCACACCCCCCCCCCCCCCATTCACCGTCACATTTTCTTCCAAATACCTCAAGGAATGAGTCACTTCTTCCACCACTACACCTTCCATAGTAACGATTCTCTCTCGATCTTTCTGGCTTTCATAAACCCCTATGGCAGGATTCTTGTAAACAGGAACTAGAAAGTGTCTCTTCTCACATGATTACGACGTCGATGACCATTGTCGTTGTGACGGCAGTTATTCACATGTATAAATCAATAATAAATTTGGTATCACTTCCTTACCCTATAATCAGTCCCTTGTGATTGCCTTTACTCTTACCAGTTAACACTGCCATTTCCAACGTCAGTTAATCCACTCTTTACAAACTCATTTGTTTATTATAACACAAATAACCTCGAATCTCCCGTCCTTCCTTTCCCAAACATCTCACGTCACTTCGTCCATATAAATAATAAACATCATGGAGGCATGGCACACCCTATTCTTAGACTCAGACACACCTTTACACCAAGTTACACAACAAACTGAGTAATCTTCTCAAACTTTTTTATAACAAACTTCAAATTCTTCCTTATTTGCGAGTTACTTGAGGGATGCCAGAAACAGAGTCCGCAGTTAATGACCTTTGAGTCCAAATGAAGGATTAGCGTTGACCTTTGTTTTTTATTCCGATTGTTAACCGGACGCGAACAAAAAGACTAAAAAATAATTAAGCTATTTTCTTTCTTTGACATCCTTCATTATGATTACTCTTGTGTAATTAATGTTCAGGAATGAAAAATGGACGATGAAGAGATTTTTATCTCATTCGTTTGATATTAAGACAACTTTTTTCACACTAGAAATATTTTTAAGGGAAAATCTTTTCAACTCCAAAAATTAATGAAAATGCTTCGTGAGTCTTGCAAAGCGGAGCACTGCTAGGAATAAATTTGTGAAGGATTTTGCCTAAAAAATTTAGTTCCTTTAATCAGGATACTGAGCTTCATAAGCCTTTGTCCTGCCCCCATATTTCAAAAGGTTAATATCCTCTTTCATCTCAGTATGCAGTAATATGTCCGCTCATTTAATTAAAAGCAAGATTTTACGCGCGTCTCGTACGGCAACATTCCCCATTTATTTCTCTTATATCAGATAAATTTCAAAAGGGAGGTGTAGAAGATAAATGCCAATTAAAGGAAAACGCTAGAGGCTGCTGAGAGAAATTGTTAGGATAGCTTGTGTGGCTTGAAAGGAATGAAAAAAGGTGAGAAATCTGGATACTTGTAGAATTGGTTAAAAGGTTATTGAAGACAGGAGGAAAAATCAGTGTTTTAGACAGTTCAGTCATGCTGAAAGAATGGAGGATGGTAAGCTGATGAAAGCGGAAACAATTCGATAATGTAGCAATAAGAGAGGAGGGGAACACCTGGAAAGTGCTGGATGGATGTCGTTAAGAAAGTATTGGAATGGAAAGGCTTCAATATTGAAGAAGTAAGGGCAGTGCGGCAAGAAGGAGGTGAACGAAGAAGGAGCTTTATGTGCAAGATCATGAAGTGATTGAAGGCATGGACGTTTCATACAGAAGGGTTTACCATAATCCAGCTGTCGAAGTACGAGTGTGGGAATGACCATCGGAATATATATATATATATATATATATATATATATAGTATATATATATATATATATATATATATATATATATATATATATATATAATATATATTATATATATATATATATATATATATATATATATATATATATGCATTCAATCATGAGAAGGGTGAAGGGAAATGACTTGAACCGAGCGCTTTCATGTATTTCTACACCTCATCAGGGTTCAGGTGCAAGTGCCAGTTTTTATAGCTAAAAACAGATGCCATCAAGTAGCCCAGGTTGGAAAAAACTTGAACAAAGAGAGAGGAAGAAGGCAGACGTTCATCTCCTATATAAGGAAGCCATACTCCTGTCTCTTCGAGGAGGAAAGTTTATAAGAAAGTAATGAATTCAGAAATGAGATGAAAATTCAAAAGATTGGACATGACGGTAAAATAAGTCACTAACAGGACAGTTTATAACCGAGAGATATGCAAAGCAAAATGCGAAGTATACACATATATTTTCCAGTTCCAAAATTGTATGATTTAGACGGCATTCTCCCTCTATAATCTTCCAACACTATTATTCTTCCTTAGATCTCACAAGATCCTAATCACCTCCCTCTTCGGCATCACCGATTTCTCAATTGTGACACCTTCGTGTGATTCCTATAACAAGAAAACGAAAGTTTTGGGCGACAAAATGTTTGCTTTAGCAACTGGATTCCTTACCTTACACCTGTTTCTTTTAGTGAATTCATAAGTTCTGGTGTGAAGCAAGTAGGTGGTCATTCTTTTAAGGCTTGCGCTTCTATAAATCAACTGACAGATTATATTGAATCTAATTAGGACTCGTTTCTTTTAAAGTTTTATTTTTGTAAATCTTTTATAAAACCATCCTCATCCTCAGTCATTCCCTGCACAAGAGAAAGGAAATGGATTATCTGCGGAAGACACTCCAAAGGTTATAGATAATCCTCAGAATTACCTAAAATAAGTTAGAGATCTCATTTTTCTCAAATAAATGTGACTTTCGACAACATTCAGAGATTTATAGCGACGCCTCAGAGGTAAAATGAGATGAATGGTTGTGGAAGAAGTGGGCCATTTCTCTTCATTCCCGGAATCAGCGCCAGCGGAGTAATAGGGAATAAATGAGATGAGTTACTGTTCATTATTCACTACTTCTAAGCATGAACCTATTTCTTCTTACTGCTAGATGATATCTGCATTTCAAACCAACAAATAACAACACGGTGGCATTTTTACAAAGCTCTGAAAACATCAAACAAAATACAATTCAGGTGGTCATTTTGCAGCCGCTAAACGATGAGTAAAAGAGGCTAAGCTTGTTTGTAAAGCGTTAAATGAGTTAGAAAAAGCATACACAGTACAAATGACAGCAGAATATAAACATATTCCGCTAAATGTGGGAAGAAAAATAAAGTTCAAAGAACGAAGAATAACTAATGAATAGTGTAGAGGATATACGCAAGAGATTAAATGAAATATGAAGATTATAGTTTCCTTGAGAAGCTTCATGTAAATTGATGACTAGAACATACTTTCAATGCTGAATTATGAAAGAAAAATTGCTGAAAACACGAAATACGGTGATGATAATACATTGCATCAGTCTCAAACTCATTTGGGAACATTGATTTCATTTGAACGGCCCCCCCCCCCCCCCCCCCCCCCAACATCAATATGCCTTAAAATCTGCAGTATCTGCACATTTCTCAGATTTCCAACCTCCTTATTCGCCATTTATGCTGAAGTACGTTTGAGGAATTGATTTTTACGAGATATTGAAGTTAAATTAAGATTGGTGAAGCTGTTGAGTTTCTGGAGGATTAAAGAAATTAATTGGGACATCGAAGGTTTTCGTTGGTGCGGGGTGACATTTATTACAATCTTTTTAGGTTCCCTGATTCTCCTTCCCTTGTGTAGAACTAAAGACAGACAACTCGGTTGAGATTATTTAAGAAAGGATATAATATGTTAACATCAGAATTCACATGCGATGATGTAGGCTGCGAGCGGTTTCAAGATGATAAGGATCATAGAGAGTATTAAACAAAAAGGAACGAAAACCAAATTATACATCCTTTTTTTTGTTTTAGACATGATGAAAATATAGGTCTGTGGATCATGAAAGCAATTGATAAATGAAACCAATCAAAATAATTTTGAAGAATGATTAATATTCGATGATTCGGTGGAATATTAGAGAAGAATAACAATGGCTAATACTTTACGGAGCTAGAAATATATCTTTTTTTTTTCTTTTACTTCTTTATTCATCTCGTACCACGCCACTTATCCCGGTTTTCCCTCTGCTTAGCTTTTATTTGCCTCCCGGACTCTTCTGAAAGTTTGGTCAAACTTCGAACTTTGCTCACCTGTCATCACTGAACTTGGACTCAAAGGATGATTTCTTATCCTCTTAAAAAATTAATCCTGAATAACTTTTGGGGGAAGCTGTAGCTTAGTTTGTGTGTGTGTGTGTTTAAAATATAAAGGAATACATAAAGGGTTAATGCAGAGAATTTGATGAAGTTTGTCTGATATGTTCATTGGGTTGTGTTCTCGAGAGTTGGCGATGTGCTAGCATGGAAACCATCTCACCCATTATGAGGGTTAGGGAATTTTGGAGACATAAATGCTGAATTCCTGGTTACATATTTTTGCTAAGTTTCAAGTATTGGATGGCAGGTGCCTACGTGTGATTAACTCATGCTTTTATTATTAGTGCATGATCTCTCAAGCTAGCTTTTATTGCCCTTTAAAACTTGCTTGTCGACTGATAGAGAGAGAGAGAAAAAAATGACGATATTTATGAAAGGTCATAATTACAGCGCCGTCATATAAGAGGATTATTTTTTATTATCAGGATGATAAAAGATTTCTCTTCATCAGCGAGAGAGAGAGAGAGAGAGAGAGAGAGAGAGAGAGAGAGAGAAACTACTTTTGAACAAAGGGTGATGTCATTACAGATCATAATTGCAACATCATCATGAGAGAGAGTGATACATTTCTTATTAGGATGATAAAAGATTTTCTCTTTATCGGCAAGAGACGACAAAGAGACAGACAGCCAGACAAACAGTCAGACAGATAGACAGCGAGAAAGAGAGCGACTTTTTCTATGATTTCTATAAAAATTACTTTATTACCGTAACACTACAGATAAATAGAAATCATATTGATAGATAGATAGATAGATAGATAGGTAGATAGATAGATCTCCCATGGCAACCTTACTGAGCCATCCGCCAAACATCTGCGAAGACAGTGTCACTAATAAGGAAGCGCTGTCCCTTTCGAGTGTCCTCTGTCATGGAATCAGGGCAGATACAATATACTCCCTTCAGTATGTCGTTGACGGTGAAAGAGAAAGATACAGTTATATTCGGGGTTTGTGGCAGGAGAAACAAACACTGCGGCAGAGGGCAGGGAAATGAGGGATTGTATCCACAATCTGTTTTTTGAGAAACACGAATAAGAGAACGGCTTACCTCTCAGTGTTAGGAGTTCGATCTGATGCAACAGACTGAGAGTGTCCGCGTAAGGGAAAATCTGCCGTTTTGTCTTTTTAGTCTTCTGTAAAAGAAAGCTATTGAGATGGCTTTGTCTGTCCGCCCTCACTTTTTCTGTCCGTCCTCATATCTTATAAACTACTGAGGCTAGAGGCTGCAAATTGGTATGCTGATCATCCACCTTCCAATCATCAAACATACCAAATTACAGCCCTCTAGCCTCTGTAGTTTTTATTTTATTTAAGGTTAAAGTGAGCCATGATAGTGCGTCTGGCGCCGCTATAAGTGCCAACAGCACAGGCCACCACCATGAAAATTTCGTGGCCTGCTGCTGAGAGTTTTATGTGCCATGGCTGAGAGTTTCATACAGAATTATGCGCTGTACAGAAAACTCGATTGCGCCCAAGAAACTTCGGCGCATTTTTTACTTGTTAGTTTTAGTGTTTTATTAGCCCAACTTTCAACTGTATTAGAGTGGCTATTATGAAACTGGTTAACGAGAGATCACTGCATCACAAGCATGACCCGAAGGCTGTGCTCTGGGAAGGTGTTGAAATTGTCTGAATTCGAAGCTAGAGGAGAAGGAGAGACGAGGAGGCAGTTAGGCAGAAGACAACAGATGGTTGAAAAGAAATGATGGTAGGGACTTTTTGGGTTTCCTTTAAAAGTTCGTCTTCCTTTCGATCTATGGATCTGTCTGCAATGCCACAAAGACTTTATATATATATATATATATATATATATATATATATATATATATATATATATATATATATATATATATATATATATATATATATATATATATATATATATATATATATATATATATATATATATATATATATATATATATATATATCCCATTTTTTCTCTCGATTCACTTATTCTTCAGCGTAAGTTGGATTCTCCCTGTTTCTTCATATATTATTTCTGTCACATTTCAGCTGCGATGAACGAGATGAACGAGATAAACTGCTGAGTTTGATGTAGATATTCTTTACATACCTTAGAAGAAGAAGAAGAAGAAGAAGAAGAAGAAGAAGAAGAAGAAGAAGAAGAAGAAGAAGAAGAAGGCAAAGGACTATAAATCAGAGCAATAATGATATTTGTGACAGCCAAATAACAAAGAAAATAATGATTTTTTTCTTAGGAGATTCAGAAAGTGGTCAAATACCGAAACAAACGATGTTAGCCACAAAGACGTGGAGCCTGAAGGAGAAGTAAAAGTATGTCAAAAATTTACAAATAAAAATGTGGAACCTCAAAATAGTCTCATGTTAGTCAGACCAACAAAGGCAATGGTGCGTAGGGTATTACGGCATCCTTTGAACTGAGTACCGCCAACTTTAATAGCTAAGTTCCACAGTTTTGCAGTAAAGGGAAGGAAAGACTTCTAGACGTTGACATTGTGATAATGGGAGATCTCAACAGCGGAAATCAATCTGAAATCGTAGAATGAATGAAGAAAATCTCTGGTATCAAACTCCAGTATCTGAGGTATATTTACGTATTAACACTGCAATGTGGATGCTCTTGACTACGTCATTCCCTTCCCTAGAGAGAGAGAGAGAGAGAGAGAGAGAGAGAGAGAGAGAGAGAGAGAGAGAATCTCACACAGACAATCGAATAAAGGACACGATTTTAACTTGATGTAATCTGTACCAGAAGAATAGAATAAGAGAGAGAGAGAGAGAGAGAGAGAGAGAGAGAGAGAGAGAGAGAGAGAGAGAGAGAGAGAGAGAGGAGTCCATCTCCATAATTCACTGCGACCGTTTCGCTTTTCCTTCTCTCGCAGTCTCCCCAAACAAATCCGGTAACAGTGGGATCAGCTCCGTCACTATTGAAGAAGCCAGAAACCTAAGGAGGAAATCCCAGGTCACAGTCTTGGGCGAAAGTGGAGGTCTTAATTAAAACCTTTTGAAAGGATTCGGACGTCAAGAAGTGAAACTTGAGTGATGGTAATAAATCCACGATTGGTATCCGCATGATTTCTGGATAATGGAAGAGCACTGATGTGTATTTCGCCATTTATCAATAATTTCAGATTTTAAGTAGTGTAAGTAATTATCTGTTCTTATTTACCTTTCTGTTTATGTTTACTCGTTATTTTTTTCACTTAAAACATCATTTTATTTCTATGTTTACCCACAAAGTGGTGAAGTTATTTTTATATTTATTTATTCCTTCATCTTATGATGAGTGTGTTTTAATAATAATTCATCCAGAAGGTCTTTTTTTTCATAATCCTGCAATATCTTTCCTTTGCGAAGAACACTAGTTTCTTTTTGTTAACGAGAGAGAGAGAGAGAGAGAGAGAGAGAGAGAGAGAGAGAGAGAGAGAGAGAGAGAGAGAGAGAGAGAGATTATTCTTAGGTGTGTTAACGTAATACTATTAAAGAATATAAACCAGTGAATCAAATATGACACCTGGTGATGTACGAAGTATCAACTTAGAGCAAATAAGACAAACTTTTTTTTCATAGAAAACAAAAACCTCCAAACATTAAAAAATATTCACATTAATATCATAATCAACACTTTGTCATAAACAATGTAACATCCGGCATGAATGGTAAGAAGAAATTTCGGTTCTCCGTTTGAATCGAACGCAAAGCATGAAGAGTTTTTATAAGGTGAAATTGAAATATCTGCCATGAAAAATGCAAAATCTCTTGTTATCCACTTTCCGTCAAAAATACATAAGACGTTCTGTCAATAGTATCATTTCTTTCAGAAATCTTCATTCGTCTTTTATAGATGAACTTTTTTCTTTTATTCTCCTCTGCCACCATTTCTCTCTTCCAGCATTACCGCCAGACTTTTTCTGATTTTCCTTCGCGCTCGAAATCGTCTTCATCTTCAAAATATTCCACAGCACGACGCCTGACGCATCGGGGAAGAGAGCGAAAGTTCTTACAAATACTCACATAAAAGAGCACTCACAGGGTGCGAAATGTTCCTCCAAGGTTTGACAATTTCCATGCCTTGTACTCTTGTTTTTATCATATGATTACTTTACATATATATATATATATATATATATATATATATATATATATATATATATATATATATATATATATATATATAATATATATATATATATATATATATATATATATATATATATATATATATATATATATATATATATATATATATATATATATATATATATATATATATATATATATATATATATATATATATATATATATATATATGGTACACACTTTCCTGCTGAAGCTACTCTCAGCATGCTTTTCTGACATAAGGTTGCTACATTACTGATGTCACTAAAATGACTCTTACCTCCCATAGCCTCCTAATTATTACCAAATATAATTCACCAAAAATGTTAAAATAAGTAAGTCAGAATCTTATATGTAATGCACGTAAGTCATTTCCCGCCGCTGAGATCTGTTACAGCTCAGATAATGCTGAATAAGTAGTATATGTGAATTCATCTTACCACATGTATGCAAAGACCAATTTATTTTGCTCTTGTTCACATTTTCCGCCTGGAGAAGGACTTTCAGTCCAACACCTCGCGAATACGCAAACACCTCTCATTAAATTAAAGATGGTATTTAAATGCCTGGTGATCCGGGGAATTTTCACAGAGGATTTTATTCGTAATACCGGATTTTAAGCGGATTGCTATGCGTGAATGCTCTCATGCTACTGAAATTCTGCAGAAATAACACCAACGTTATTCTGGAAAAGATACCGTCTCTCTCGGTTTCTTCCACTTTAATAATACTTTTGTGGTATGCTACCTGTCAGTTGTCATTGCAACTTCATGAGAATAAAATCTGTTGATCCACAACAAGCAGTGATGCAGTTGCATGATTCTGTCTGACAGCTCTCTCTGTCTTCCCTGCAAATTCTCCTTGTACTATTAGAGTCATATCTTGATCTCTTCCGACCATTTAACTTGATTGTATATAACTACCGAATTTCCTTTATTGGCTATTGTGGATGACTGCTTTATCCTCAACACGTTTGGTTGGGGATGAACGCTACTTTCCAATGACTAATGTTAATATACGATCTCTTCAAGCGCTGAAAACATGGGGAGACGAATAATAAAATGATTGAACTTTTAGAAAAATACTTTCATTTATTTTCAATAAACTTCTATTAGAAAACTAAGCAGGAAACCTGTAAGACTGTTAATGTGATTATTAGTGTTGATTATTATGTTATCAGCTTTTTATAGGTAAAAAAAATAGGTTTCAAAGACTGAAAGAAAACTGACTATCCTTATCTTTTGCATTTAACTAAAACAAATTCCAGAGCAAATCTGATACGCTACCAGCGAAATGGAGAGAGTAGGTGGTGGACTGGAAGGACCTTAGCTTCCAGGAAATGTTAAGATTCGGATTGATGTATTAAATTGTTTTGTAACGGAACTTCTGTCAAATGGTGTAATGACTTCAGGCCTGGCTCAGCAGGGAAATCGATGTACGCCAATTTAGTATTTTGTATTATATGAACGTATAGTACATTGACTAAATTAGTCTAACTTATCAGTCTTACTAGTGATTTTTCTCCTCCGTGTCTGAGTTAGATATTGCATAACCGGCATTTGGTTTGATACTTTAATTGTGGATTTATAAAAGATTAGGGTAGTGGAATTATTGTTAAAATACAGCTGGACTGCTGATAGTCTCTCATCCTATAAAAATCAAAATATATAAAATTAATTATTCAAACATTATTTGGTTTCCTTTGTTATGTAAATCATCTCAATTATGCTAAGACAAATACTCAACAAATTGAATTAAAGGGAAAATTGAAAATAGCCCTTCTGTTCACCTCCAGCCGAGTCTCTGGAAAGTAATACGAAAAATAGTCCTTTAGGTTCTTCAAGTAATTTAAAGAACACCAAATAAAGGTGGTTCACTTGATCAGTAGCTAAAGAGCTTTCCGGTTTCCCTTTGATCTTTCTTGTTAAAAAAAAAGTTGGGATTTTTGAGTGGTAAATACTGTACTTCAGCCTCTGAAGAATAGCAAACACTAGAGGAGTAGCCTTTGAAGGGGACATATTAAATAAAAAAAGTATTGATATTTTTTTTTTATTGCTGAGGGAATTCTTGGAAAAAAAAAGACTTTTTTTCTATTTTGTTTTCAATTATAACTGTATATATCATATCCATCACACATATGGCGAGTTTTTATCCTTAGCATGTTATAGAAAAAATGTTTCAAGGTAAATCCTTGGTTTTCTCATTATAAATTTCTGTGTACTGCAGTCACTTTAATGAATATTTTACCGAGGAGAATTGTTTTAAATATAATTAGCAGTTAGCGTACGTTTCTGATTGCCCTTGATATACGAGTACGTGATAACAATACTCCGACAATTGTTTCTGTGACTTGTCTTAAAGACTATTTTTATATCATAAATTAACCCGAAAAATTATCTCATGTTGGGGATATAATATTCAATTATTGAACCACAGAGAGCCATGCATGCATGAGTGTGTGTGTGTGTATATTTATATTATACATTATATACATACGTACATACATAATATATATATATATATATATATATATATATATATATATATATATATATATATATATATATATATATATATATATATATATATATATATATATATATATATATATATATATATATAATGAAGACAGGAGCAGACACTCAAACAACAGGCAAATTGTAGTAACAGAAAGGCGTTCTTTCTTCTTTATCCATTTATTATTACGCCGACGTTTCGTATCTCTTGATACATCTTCTACGCTGAAAAAGCGATGAACTTAAACAGTACTGTGTATTAATAAAAGGTATACACATTATATACTTAACACCATGTTAAATGACAATTAAAAAAAAAAGGACAACCTTAAAAACACTCACAAGATATTAAAAAAAATATATTTAAAAAAGTATTTTAAAAAGGAACAGAACAGTAGAAAAAGACACCTACCCACACCGGTAGTGTAAAGCAAACTGACACAGACAAGCAATGCAAGGAGGGGAGAGAAGGGGGAGGTGGGGGGGAGTATAAACAAAGAAGTTATAGCAGGTAGTTAAGCGATGAACAGCTGGGTGGAAGTTGATTGGTGATTAAGGGCAGGGACAGTTAATTTAATCATAATGGATTCAAGTGTGGTTAACTCTTCCACGTATCGGGTTCTCCCCACAATACTAAAATCGTAAGCATCTACATGTGTCTTACAAATTTTGCTGTGATTCCTTACATTGGACTGCTCGGGATTGGATAATCGACAGCCTGTTCTAAAACTAACTCCTTGATGAGAGGAGATTCGGACTTTTAGCAGCCTCCTGGTACAACCGATGTAAGTGCCCAGATCACATCTAGGACAATTATATTTATAAATCAAACCGGAAGTAAACAAGGAGCTAATCTTGTCCTTGACATGGAAAAGAGATGCAATGGTTCGTGGGTTTCTTGGGATTAACTTAAGATTGAGAGCGGGTAACTGTCCGTTGAATAGCCTGATGCATTTTTTTCGAAATCTATTGTCATGTAAAAAAGGGAATCTTGCATACAAACATAATTTGGGGGCACTATGGACTAAAGATGGGGGGTTAAGTTTCAAATTAAGCAATTTGTTGAGAGCTCTATGGAAAATCACTGATGGGTAATAATTACTCTTAAAATAATAATTGAGGATAATCACCTCAGCATGAAATGCGGACCAACTTGAGGTCAGGTTAATGGCTCTATGAAGGAGAGTGGTCAAGGAATTCATTTTAAAATTGTAAAAACATGAGCTATAAAAATTTGTTCCAAGGCCAGTAAAAGTGTTCTTCCTATAAATACCAGTATGGAAGCCAGTTTCATCCTTAGTTACCTTTACGTCCAGGAAGGGGAGAGAATTATCGGTTTCAATCTCAATGGTAAATTTAATGTTCTGGTGCTGCGCATTTAAATGTTCCAAAAATGTGTCAGCATGGTAGTCAAATCTAAAAAGGGCAAATGTATCATCAACGTAAGGTTTATAAAAGAGTGGACGGAAATCAGAAGGACATTCATCGATAGCTAGCTCCTCCAGGGGAGTTCATAAAGATGTTGGCAAATGTTGGTCCCAAAGGACTGCCCATTGCCATCCCCTCTATTTGTTTAAAAACAGTACCATTAAAAATGAATGCTGTGTCCAGCACAGCCAATTCTAAAAGTGATTTAAACTGAGTTTTGCTAAATTGATTAAAATAGGAATTATCAGTTGGAAATTACTTTTTTAAAATTATGTCTATAGTCTCAGCTACAGGAACATTTGTGAACAACGATTCTACGTCAAAACTAACCATGAACAAATCTGGGTCTTGCTTAATGACTTAGACCCATTCTTTCTTCCATTAATACTTCCAGCTATAAAATAGCCAAATTCCTTGTCCCATTGCTTCAGCCCCTTACCAATAATAAGTACACTTTGACTAATTCGACCACATTCAAAGACGAAGTCATTAAGCAAGACCCAGATTTGTTCATGGTTAGTTTTGACGTAGAATCGTTGTTCACAAATGTTCCTGTAGCTGAGACTATATATATATATATATATATATATATATATATATATATATATATATATATATATATATATATATATATATATATATATATATATATATATATATATATATATATATATGTATGTGTGTGTGCGTGTGTGTGTGATTTTTCTATATTCACAAGTATTAAGCGACAAATATCGTTTGACATCGATTTCACTATATTTTGGGAATAACCTACACCTATTGTTGGCCTGAAAAACAAGATTGTTCAGTATACCGATGATGCAATACTTGTGGGTGTAGTAATGTCTCCTCTTCTGAGAAATGGAGCTGCCCTCAGCGAAATGGAGCTGATTAGTGAATGGTGTGGTCAGTGGGGTATGAGGCTGAACTCCAGTAAAACGAAAACACTATTGATTAGCAGATCTCGTACATCTTCCCCTGCAGGTGGATGGGACTCTGCTGAGTGAGCAAGAAGCTTTAACTATTCTAGGTGTAAATTTGACTCATATTTTACATTTGAGAATCATCTAATGAAAGTGACAGCAAATGCCTCACGAAAGTTAGGTATTATACGATAGGCTTCATATAATTATTATAGTTTCTTAACTAATGCAACATGTTCTGAGTCATTAAAATTTGTCATTCCTTTACTAGAATCTGTTCTCCGGGGTGAATGTCTGCTCCTGCGGGAGATTTATCTCATTTAGGTCGTAGGTTTCTGTTTCCTAATATTAGTAATTATGACTGGGAACATCGACGGATGGTGTCTTGTTTATCAGTTTTTCATAGGTTGTATTTTAACAGAGATCTTTCACGTTCACAATTGATCCCTGATCCCCTTTCCTGCGGAGAACAACCAGATTTGGTAAACAGCAGCACCAATTTACAGTAAATGTGCCTCGCCGTCGAACTCAGTTCCAGAGGTCCTTTATCCCTCATACTGTTGGACTGTGGAACAGTCTCCCTGAGGAGGTCGTGCGAAAGGAACTTCAAAAGTTCAAGCGAAGATGCAGTGCATTACTAACCTAATACTTTCTCATTGCATTTAATACATTTTTATCTATTTGTCTATTTATTAATTTATTTTTTCTTTCTTAATAAGCGAGGTCTTTTCTTTACTTCCTCTTACTTCTTCCTAATGAATACCATATCCTTTGGAAGCTTGAGTTTCAAGTCAATGGCCCTTGTGGGCTTGTTCCATAGGAATAGAATTCATTTTCTGAATAATAATAAAAATAAAAATAATAATAATAATAATAATAATAATAATAATAATAATAATAATAATAATAATAATAATAATAATAATAATAATAATAATAATGACGTGCTTCTCCGCCGACCAAATTTTGAACCTTGGTCTTTGGTTTAAAGATAGCGACAGACAATGACGGTGGTTATATTTGTTTGTGTTTAAATGTGCATTTGTATGTTCATGTATGAATCGTATAATTTCTTGCAGGTTTGATAAGAAAAAAGGGAAGAGATTATTTTAACATCAATTTGATACATATTTACAAAAAAAGGAATGGAAAGGGTAAGAAATGTACGGAATAAAGTCGGATCGGGATAATCTCCCACCATTTACGTGATAATGAGGTCTTCCTGCGTAGATATTTCCCTTTGGAAATGACATCATATGCAAGGTATATATATATAAATATATATATATATATATATATATATATATATATATATATATATATATATATGTGTGTGTGTGTGTGTGTGTGTGTGTGTGTGGATATATATATATATATATATATATATATATATATATATATATATATATATATATATATATATATATATATATATATATATATATATATGTGTGTGTGTGTGTGTGTGTGTGTGTGTGTGTGTGTGTGTGTGTGTGTGTGTGTGCGTCTGTGTGCAAGTCACAAAGATATATAAAGACGATCGTTGTTAATAATGGCAAAGTATATGCAAAGAAGAACCTATAAATAATAAATTAAAACATAAAATCGTGTGTTGGAAAATGTTGTTCTTCATATCAGAGAGAGACGCACACACACAAGTAATTCTGACGCCTTTTCGAATAGGCCACACTCGTTTGACACATGGACACTTAATGAACAGTCCACATAGCCCTCCTCCCGAATATTCAGAGTGCAAAGTGATGATAACAGTCAGGTATGTATTGTGTGAATGTTCAAAATATAGCCAACAGCGGTTATCAAATTTTGAAAGTAGATCGATGAGGGAAATTTTGTCAGAATCTTCTACATTTTCAGTGATTCCAATTTTAATGTTCATGAGGAACTGTGATTTAATTAATAAAATATAAAGATCAGTAAATAATAAAAATACGAAAACCTTTAGGGCGTTTAATGAATTTTAAAACAAAACAAAAAATTAAAATGTTGCTTAACTTATTCTGAATCTTAATTTACCTTTGTAGTTAGGATGTATGGAAACATGAGTAAATGAATCTATTGTGTGTGTGTGTGTGTGTGTTTTCCATTTTGAGAGCATATGTCTTTGAGCAGTTTTTA